>PVKM010002404.1:0-65437 GCA_004027735.1 Carollia perspicillata | reverse complement strand
CCCCCGTTCTCTGTGCGTGCCGGGACCAGCCCAGGAGATGCACAGCGAGCTGCTGGTTTGGCTAGAGAAAAAGGGACAGACTGAACTGGGGAAACCCAGGCCAGGGAACCTTGTCCCCACTGTGCCAGGGCGTGTGCGGGCAAGTGGGGGAAGTAGGGGCGCAGTCGTTGGGGGCCTTGAGATTCTCGGCGAGGACCCAGAGATCCCCAGCGGCGCGCAGTCCTTCGCGGAGGCTGTAGAAACCTGAGGCTGGTTTTATGCGGAGGGGAAAGGTGGACTGCTGCTGCTTGTTTCTGGGTGCAGAAGGTGCATCCCTACCTGTCTCCGGGGGATCTTGGATTCCGAGAGTAGAGGTGAAGCGGCAGCTGCTGCCCTGGGGCTGTAAGTGGAACAGGACTGGGCACTTCTCAGGTCTGCATTCTTCGTTATCCACGTGGAAGAAGAGCAGCTTCTCACCTTAATTGAGGGAAGGGGAGAGCGGCCAGGCCTTCGCGGTAGAAGGCCTGTTTCCCAGTTTCCTGGTTTCTTAATTCATCTTTGATTGCTTTCCTACTGCACAATCATTATGACTAAAATGGTTTATGTTGTAAAGAGAGCATCCTACACCTGGATCACAATTTCCAAGGCCTGGTGGCCAGGGCTGTAGCTTGGGCTTGTTTCAGCTTTAGTTATAGCCTTTTGTAGACCTCAACTTTGGGGGCCAGAGGATTGGAGTGGGCAAATAAACCCATGGCCCCCCCCCACACACACACACTGCAAACAAGTGTCTACAAGAGTCAGTGAGACTGATGGAGTGTCTCACAGGGCACACGAGTGTGTCTGTGTGAGTGATGTTGCCTCTCAAATTCGAACAAATGAGGGTACAGAAAAATCTATGTTCTTGGTAGAAGTTTGTAAGGACAGAGACATTGAAGAAAACATCTGATCTTCCCAAATTACTGAATGCCATGTGTTCAGACACAGGAAGCTTTTATTAAGCTGATTTTATCACAAACATCAAAAAGCAGGAAGACTGGCATCAGGGGATAAATAACCTTCCGGGCTGCAGGGATAGGAAGCGAGCGGGGTGTGCAGCGCTCAGTGCTCTGGGGAGGCTGGTCTCTGCTAGATTAATGATCGCAGAGATATATGTATATATATTTCTTTTGTATTACCAGGTGCGTCTTCTATGTTAACATTTGCTCTCATAACCTTATGAGATACATTCCATTATTATATCTATTTTAAGGATCAGGAAAGGGAGATACACAGTATGGGAAGCATAGAACATCTTTGGAAGTTCTATCTGGACATTAATTTTCATAAATATAAAGGAACAATTCTCTTTCACTTTGAATTGTACTTTATCATGGGCAGAACTAGGTAGGCGACTTTTTAGGGACCCAAAGCTGACCTTTCGGTCTCTTGCAGGCTAACCCTGTCTTAAGAAATTCGATGGCATAATCATGCAGCTAAAGACTAAATCTTTGCAGCCCCAGGATTGTTTTTGTTTGTTGGTTGGTTACTTGGTTAAACAGGTGATATCTGAGAAATGCCTAGTATAACTATGGTTACCTATCAGTGTAGCAAATGCTGAAAGCAAGCATAATAGCAGCTCGTGGACTCTGTTCTAAATGTTTTCCTTCTTTTATGTCATTGCCTTTGTTCACTTTCATCAGTATTTTTCAGGCATCTATCCTTCCCCCCCGATCTTCATACTGACTTACTGATATTTTCTAACTATTTTTAAAAACCTAAGCCCCACTTAGTTTACTTTTTATATATCCAATGCAATGATTTCTATAAAAATCAAAGATTTAACAAGGCTTAATGAGGGTTAATATATTTACTACATAATTATATTCAATAGCTAGTATGGGTTAGTATATTTTAATATATATCAAAGTAATAATTTTTTAAAATGGGCTTCCATGTATCATCCAAAATGACCTCATATGCTGCTACTGCGTGGATGGCATCTTGGAGGAAGGGCAAGGGGCGGCACAGGGGAGAGCAAAAGAAAGGAAAGGAGGGTTCTCTCAGTCAGCCTTTGAGCTAAGCCCTCTACGTGTGCAGATCATATTTAGTCCTCACACGGTCCTCCATGCTATAGGTGCTGGTTATCTCCATTTAACGGAGGAGGCTATTGAAGCTCAGAGGAATTAAGGAAAGAGCCAAGGGTCACATAGCTTACAGGTGACAGTGCTTTTGGCATCAGAACTATGTCTCTTTTATGTCAAAGTTCCTGCCTCCAGTAAAGGCAGCAGTATGAGTAAGACCAGAAGCAGAAGAGACACTTGAGGAAAGAAAAGGCTTAGAAAGGTAATGCATAACAGAGTAGGATGCGAGAGACGGGAGAGTGGAAAAAACGAGTCACTGTCATATGGCTGCAAATCTCCCTCAGGTCTCCCTTCCACTATTTTTGTAAATGACCTAATTCCATTTATGCATTCCACAAATAAGCATTGAGTATCACTGTCTTTCAGAAACTCTATTAGGGAGTTTCCTTTATCCCTGTCTCCCTAACACCTACCACAGTCCTGGGCAAATACTAGGTGCACAAGAAATGTTTGTTAACTAAATGAATCCGTCTGGAAGGGGGTAGGGGGAGAATAAATAAACAGTTACACTAACAGCATGTTGAGGGCCAGGGAAAAATCAGATTTGAGTGCACTGCCACTGCCACTGGCTTAGAAAAGGGGCCAGAGAACATTTCAAGACTAGGTGATGCCTGAGCTAGGTTTGGAAGCAGAAATAAAAGTTAGCCAGGCGAGGGAAGTAGGAGAGGATTCTCAACAGGGAGGGCAGTCTGCACAGAGGAAGGAGAAGGTGGGAGCCCCTCTGGGAACACAGCAGTTCAGTACCGCACAGTGCAGCATGCAAGGGGCGGCTGGGAGAAAGGGGCGACCTAGGAGGCCTCTGCGCACTGTCTCTGCAAGTGCCTGTGCCCCCCGCCCCCCGTGAAGTTCTGAGTCGACTATGCTCTAGGGAACAAAATGACTGAATACAGTAGGTTCTCACTTAATGTGGTGGATGGACGGGTTCTGCAACTTTAAACAGAAGGACATATATCAAAACCAGTTTTACCACAGGCTAACTAACATGAACAAGAGTTAAGCTCCTCCAAAATGACGTAGAATGAAAGGGCATTATCTGAACAATTAGCAATACATTTTATTATTTTACCACTTTATTATGGCTCTGTAATAGAGAATTATAGTTATCTAGACTCCTTGTAGTGTTAGTGTTTTAAAACACATACACAAATGGCAAAACTAGACTTAGTTGCCCTCTGCTTGGAAAACCTGAGTTATGTCTCTGGTTCTCAGGGGGCTATTCTACTTTAACATAGATACAGCCCTCACAGTCACGACAAAGACTTCCGAGCAGGTGCTCTTCTGTGTTTTTCTCGAGGGATCACTGGGCTGAGGCAAGAATTTCTCTCTTTATTTTAGTTTTCAGGGGCTTTATTTTTCATTTCAGTGTGTTATAGAGGAGTTAAGAAGTAAAAATGTATTTACAATATAAAGTGAGATGGGGGATGGAATAACAGTAAGGAATAACAGTTAGACGTTTATGCCAGTTGACAGTCTGGCTTTTGATAACAGACTTTGAAAACTTAACTCCCAATGTCTTTTTTTTTCCTTCAGGAATCTCTTATACCAATTTTTCATTCCAGGCTCAGAGGCCTGCATGTCTCGTCACTTTTTCAAACTTTTAAAATTCTGCGAGTCATATTGTTATTAGGAAGGGAATTCAAAGAGTGAGTGAAATCTACAGATAACCCCAAACCTAATTTCAGTTAATAGATTAAATCCTTCACTCTTTAGCATTATATCCTGGCTATTATATCCTAGCCTCTTAATCTTTCTGAGCTTCAATCTCTTTATCTATAAAATTAAGATCATAATGGCATTTACCTCATACGATGTGTAATAAGAATTAAAGAAGTTGACATGTGTAACAATGCTTAGAATAATATCTGCTGTATAGTAAACACTCAGTATGTGATAGCTGTTACTACTTCTGCTACCCGCAGCATTATTTTGAAATGTTAACATATGTCCATACTAAATGCTCTTTGATAATGTGTTTTCCTCTTACTATCATAACTAAAATGGAGGAAGCAGAAGAGAGGAAATGAAAAAAGGGCTGCCCTGGCTGGCGTGGTTCAGTAGGTTGAGAGCCGACCTGAGAACTGAAAGGTTGCCAGTTTGATTCCTGGTCAGGGCACGTGCACAGGTTGTGGGCCAGGTCCCCAGTTGGGGGAGTGTGAGAGGCAACAGATCGATGTTTCTCTTCCTCTCTTTCTCCCTCCCTTCCTCTCTCTCTGAAAATAAGTAAATAAAATCTTAAAAAAATAAGAAACAAGGGCTACATAATGCATATGTAGAACAGTCCAGCCCAGAATAATGTCATTTCCTATATGATAAGGTGGAAATGTTCTCCGACTTCCTGTTGGCTACTTGCCCCTATTGCACCTGGTAAATCTAACGTATATCCATCATTAAAGTGAACACCATCTCCGATTTCCTTGTTTTCTTTGATTTTTGTCACTTTTGGTCACTGCTCTCACACTGGTGCTTCTCATAGTACTTGGCATAAACAGACCCTCGGACATTTGCTGAATGAATGAAAGAATGAAAACCTGCTTCATTTTTTCCCCTGGCCGTATTTATTCTTTACCTAAACACTTTTTCATTGGAATGTTTAGGGCATTTGCAAAGTGAATTTGTGCCTCATTGATAGGCAATATAAATATTTTAAAATCAAATTCTTGACTCAGTGTGCATTGTTGCACAGGATTAAGTGTGTAGCCGTGGGGGTCCAGGTGTGTGGATATGAATCTGAGCGTCATTGTAGAATGGGGCTTCCTGGATTCAGATCTTGGCTCTGGCACTTGGTCTTCCTGTGATCACATTTTGGCTCTCCTACATTCTGTCTGAGTGACCCCAAGCAAGTCACTTAACCCGACTGCTTCATTCTCTTCATTCATAAAATGAGGATGAAAGAAGGTGAAGAGATTGGCCAAAGAACATATATGCATAACCCGTGGACACAGACAACAGCATGGTGATGGCCAGAGGGAAGGGGAGCAGGGGCTGGGGGCAGGGGGCAAAGGGAGGGAAGTAGGAGCATCTGCAATAGTGTCAACAACAAAAATAAAGAAAAAATGAGGGGACTAGTTTTTATCTCATAAACATTTTATGAGGATTAATATACATAAAGCATTTAGATTAGTATTTGGCACTTTGAGGAAGAGTGCCAAAGAGAACACTTTGTGAACATTAGAGGTTATTTGCTAAATGACAGTTTTTTTAAGACCCTGGTTTTCAGAGGACCTACTTTACAGAATTGGTTCACTGATACTGCACTGTACAAAATGAACACTCCTGTAACATTACCATTACTATTGCTATTATTATAAATTTTTATTTCTATTTGCTGCTATGAGGAGTTGGGGCCCTGACCTAACTATTCCATTTTTGGGTCCATTGAAAGTCTTATTGATTCTGTCTTACCTTTCACACCTAACTTCGTCTACTTTGCCTGTATTTGTCCTGTCATTTTGCCTTGCATCATTGCCCCTTTTACATTGCATACTCCTCAGGACAAGGACTTTGCTCTTTGTTTTGGCATACTTTTATAACATTGGGTACACTCATGGTACTATACAAATGTTAAAGAAGGAAAAGGAAAAAGACGTAACTGGCCAAGAGGCCAGGCTGGCCGACAGCTGGTCAGGCTGCTGCTCTGTTTGCAGCATCGGTGCTCCCGCCCAGCAGCATCTTGGCGGTGGCTGGTGGCTAGTGGCTCCTGGCTGTCCGGTGACACCTGTGTCCTGCACGGCCACTGGGCCACTAGGTCGTGCACAGGGCTCAGGGAGTGTGAGCTGCGTTGCAGTGGGCGAGCCATGAGGAACTCGGGATGCCAGTGCCTTCAGGGACACAGTACTGCTCACAGGTTTGTCTGCTTCTGCTTGTCTTTGCTGGAGAGACTAGGTGAGCGAATGAAAAGAGCCCAGAAGGAGAAGGAGCAAAGAACTGAAAAATGAGGGAAGAAGGAGAGACTCATTAGGGACTGTGGTGGCTCTTTCTGTTTTAAGAAATGTTTCCTGCATGGCTGCACAGGCTATAGTCTTATCTTCTGGAATTTTTCACTGTGGGAGGAATGTGATATATGGATGTGAATGTTCTTGTAAATTCTATGATCAAACTGACCTTGACTGTTACAGTGATGTAACTGAAAGAGTCTGTGTTTCAAGCCTTTGTGAATGCCTGAAAAGCAATCAGATGGCTCACAGCACCACGTAAATGGGGCGCTCATAGTCCTGAGAGCACATTTCATCACTGTTTTATTCTTTTTTGTCTTTTGAAGCAGTTTTCTAGTAACAGTACACTTAAAAAAATGGACACTTTTTTGGCCAGTGTTGCTATGGTATATTTATACTTGCTATACAGAGGTGTCTATACTATTGGTTGATATATATATATAATGTGTGTGTGTGTGTACACATGTATACGTGGTCTATTTACTTTGAAGTAATTATAGATTCATAGGAAGTTGCAAAGGTCACTTGAGAAGACTCCAAATACCTTTCACCCAGTTTCTTCTAATGATTACTTAGATATAATTTTCTTGCAATAACAAAACCAGGAAATTGGCTTTGGAACAATATATATGTCTAGTTTTTATGTCATTTGTATCACATACAGAGATCTGTGTAGCCACCAGCACAACCCAGACACAGAACTCCCACTGCCACGAAGGCCTCCCCCATGTCACACAGCCCCCGTCTCCCAATCCCCAGCAACCAGATGTCTTCCTTCTCTATAGTTTTCAGTCATTTTGAGAATGTGACATAAAAGGAATCACACCATACGTGATCTTTCCAAGATTTTTTTTCCCATTAAGCAAAATGCTTTTGAAACCCGTTCAAGTCGGATCAATCATTGGGTCCTTTTTCTTGCTGAGTAGTATTCCAGTTGCTTGACGACACTTAATGGTATGACTTTTCGCTCCATTGGTACACTTATTCAGAGCTTCAGTTGAAGTCAAGAAGTGCAGAAGCCACTTGGCAAGGCAAAAAGTGTGAGGACAAAGTTTGGATAAGTTTTTCTCTTCAAATAGGGTGTGATAGGGCAAAGGATACATAAGCTATGCCTTCATCTGGAACAGATGCCACTGGGGGACTGGAGGGAAGAAACAGGGTAGGACAGAGAAAAGCATGTATTTAGACAAGAAGGTATAGAATCTGGCACACTTAAGAATGTTCACACCCATATAATAATCTGTTCTGTGATTGTATCTTAAGACAACTCAGATTCCTTGAGGCTAATAAAAACAATGCCTCTGCTACAGGAAATTCCCTGCCTATGTTCAGTCACACAGATGGTAAGTCAGGGACAGAGGCATGGCTGGAAGTGACAGCAAGTGGCTGTTCAGTTTGATGTAGGTCATAGGGAGTCAAAGCAGCATCTTTAGCCCCAGGGTGACTATCAAGGGCCCAGAGATGGTCGGTGTTATGCTTTTCTGTTCTTTTGGCCATTTCTTCTCCCCGTCCTGCCAGTGGGAGAAGCTTTTCCCAGAGGTGGTTTAAGTCGGGTTTTAAAATGAGAATGTTAGTCTTCACCTGAATTCTCATGAGCATGGGGAACCTGGACACTGGTGGCTGGGACCATCTATGGGAAGTGCATCACTTCTGAATAGTACCTAGAACAAGGAGGTGCAACCCCTCCCTTCAGCCAGCCCCCACTGGACAGCTCTCCCCACCACCACCCTGCCTTCCCAACCGAGGAGAGAACAAAATATCCACTGGTATCTGGGAGTGTAAACCTACTCTGAGTTTTTAAATTTCCGATTTTGGGCTTTCGGAGACATGTTAATTCATGAAATTACACAAGCTATCAGTCTGAACCCAAATCTAACTGAAGGCATTGCCCTAAGTCTTCACTTTTAGTGATTTCTATTATTTGAAAAACAGCCCCTATCCCACCCGCTACCAGAGGACGAAGGGCAGGTAAGGGATGCTGGTTCCAAAGCTAAACACATAAAAGACTGACATGGCTCAAATAATCCAGAGCTTGTTTTATCAGCAGAGCTGCTCTTCTGAATCTTCTGAAATGGAATACAGTCCATGTGCTGTCTTTCCGATATGTTTCATTTTGTGCAGACATTAGGCACTACACATCACTCTGCAGGCTGTTCTGGGTCCGACCTCCTGTGTGTGCTGTCAGGTCCCTGTGGGACCACAGACAAATCAGCCAGGGAATCTTGAGGGAATGAACCCTTCGCTCTAAACCAGAGACTGAACAAAAGGCCGACTGAGTTCAGTTCACCTCTCTGATGGTACGCGGTTACCTACTGCACTAAGGGTGACAGTCAGTAGGGGGTGTGATAGGAAGTGTAAACACACAGACGGTGATGCCCAGCATTGCAGACATTGTTTTTTTTAAGAGGTGACGGAAAGGTTTGTTGGCTTTTTGAACTTTTTCTTTAAAGAGAAGAAATCGAGTTTTTCTGAAAGAAAAGTAAAATAGAAATGCTTCGTGTACTATATCAATATAGACAAAAATGAAGTACTAACTCTACTTTCAAACAATTGTGTAGTAACATAGCAGTATCCACACTTGGAAGAACGAAACCAAACACAATGCTTCACATTATTTTTGTACCAGAATTCCATAAAGTTTAAACTCCTTAACCTGGCAGTCAAGGTCAGCCTCAGCCAGACTCTCCACAAACATTCCATCTGAGCTAAAGTAAACTCTAGCTGTTTTGAGGCCAAACTTCTGATCCCATTTCTCCTGCCTGGAACCCTCTGCTCTCTTGTATCATTCTTTGTCCATAATTCCTGCTGTATTTGCCCTCGCTCTCATGCCGAGCTCTCCAGGTCTCTTCCATATGTCTTGAAGATGGTGATCATGTTAGGAATAACGCCCCACACAGAGTGTGTCCCCAATGGCGATGGAATACCATGAGAAGCTGGGTTCTGCATTCGGACTTGGGGATGTGAGTTCCGACTCAGCCATTTGTTTACCAGCTTGAGTCTTCAAACAAGTTACTCAATCTTTTTTAGTGTTAGTTGCCTCACTTGTAACTTGGGAATAATAATAATACCTACCCCAAAGCTGAGATATTACTAATTCAATACATGTGATGTTCTTTGGTACAGTGCTGGGCTAGCATGAATATGATGATTACTAATGAGAAATTTAAAAACTGAGATTTTAGACTTTACAGCATTAACAGAATTTTGGTCTGAGAGGAGGGTGCAGACCACAAAACTTGATCATTTAGGCTTCTCCGTGTCTCTCAACCCTAACTGCTGCCATAAGAAGGGGCATGGCACCTCTATACCTATCAGCCGGGAAGAGAGAATCTCCAGTTGCCCACCCACTGAGATTGGACCCCAACAGACTGAACCAGAATGATCCTTTCCTTCTTAGGTCTAATAGAAATGTGTGGCTTGGTGGAAATTTTATTTTGGTATGAGGTAATCAAATGATGAGTCAATTTCTATAAAGAAGGGAACAAATGCTAGATATTAGTTTCAAAGAGTAATTAAAATAGCCTCATGATGAGTCATCTATCTTTGAAGCATTTACAAATACAACTTGTGGCCTGAGAAAAATGAAAATTTCAACAAATGAACTGGTTGTTTGATCTACACATTCAAAATCTTTATGCTTTCTGATATTTCCCTATAAATTGGTTGACGTTGCACTGAAGCCTGGCTTCAGTCCAATGAAGGGCATGACCATTTGTGCTTGTTTTGGTTACAATGATGTCTAAACAAACCCTGTGTTTTGAATTACAGATCTAACAATGGTTGTTTAGACGACAGTATGCGATTATTGTTATTATGAACAGAACAATACTTTGAGTTAATAGCAAGGTAGATTGGGTTTGGGATAAGGGATGGAGTCCCATGAAGATTCTGATTCCATTCTGTCCAGAGGCCACCCCTTAAATAATTATTCTTTGTTAGGTGACTGGAGTTTTGTGTATGCAAGTGTTTCATAATTTTTGAAGATGTCATCAAAAGTTAGGTGTAGTGCACGTGTGCACATGGACATGCGTAAATTTCACAGCCACAGAAGAGGGAAATTTTTACACAAAAGTCTCACTTGTCTGGCTAAGGATACACTAAAACACTTTCTAACCTAATTAGGGAATGAATGCAGTATTCTGGTTAGGAAGAAATCATACCAGCCTTAGACTGTCAATTTTCAAAGAATTAGAATATAGCCAGAGCCCTTTAAAAATGTCTCAGAGTGCTCAGCATTGTTAACTTCAACTAATGGCAAAACTCATAGTTGCTAGTTAATAGAAACTTCTGGCTGGCTGAAATAATTTATAGTATCTTTGTTCTGCTTTCAAACTTTCGGAAGGAATATCAAGACATACATTATAGTAGTTCCAAACTAAGAAGTTTAAACTTTTTTAATACAAAAAATTTCTAACATATTCCAAAGTAGAGAATAGTATAATGAAATTCCATCTTCACCCAGCTTCCACAATGTTCGATACTTGTCGGTTGTATTTCATCTGTACCCACATCTCTCTTCCCTCTATGCCTACCACAGTCACAACTAAATTATTTCTAAGCAAATCCAAGTCACCCTATAATTTGATCCAAACATGATTCAGTATGTATCTCAAAAAAAAAAAAAAGATAAAGAAGTCCTTAAGAATAACTAAAATATTATAACACCTTAAATAAACCAACATTTCCTTAATGTTATTACGTTTCCACGCAGTTTTCAAATGTCTCTGATTGTCTCTCACTTGTTGTTTTCCCTTTAGTTCCTTTGAATCAGAATCTAAACAGGGTTCATACACTCATTGGTTGATATGTCTGTCTCTTAAGTCTGTCGTAATTTGTAGGTTCAACCACCCTCAGTCTCTGTCTTTCCTTTTACAATTTATTTGATGATGCAACCACATCGTATGTCCTATAGAATTTCCCATATTCTGAATTTTGTCGATTTACACAATGTTTAAAATGTAATTTTGAAACATCAGTATTCTGCTTCTTCAATCTCATAAAATTGCCTTTTGTTAAAAAACAAGTTGCAACTTGTTGTCATTCCTTTGCCTGTTTCCTTGAGGATCCTCTGGCCTACATTTCACCCAAGTTTGCCCAAATATCCTTTTTTCTAAGTAAATCTTCCATGATTTACCTAACACTTCTTCCTTAGAGAACCTGACTGACCTGGAGTGCCCATTCAATCAAGTTTCAAAACATGTGCTGGTCTAATCACTGGGAGCTACCCCGGCTTTCTCAAGGATTGCAAGACATCACCAGCCACCAGTCGGGGACGTTTTGATTTTAACAATTGTGACACATGACTACTTTTTAAAATGTACTTTTCTGTTTTTGATATATATAGATATATTTACTAGGAAATTATATATTTGAGATTTGCTTTAAAATAATGGGTAGGAGGGGTGGTAGTTCAGATATAAGATTGGCCATGGTCGATCATTTTGAAGCTAGGTAATGCACATGTGAGGTTTCACTATGTTATCCCATTTACATTTGTGCAAATTTGAAATTTTCCATAAGAAATAAAAATGAAATTTACCATTCTAGCTAGGCTAAGTAATACAACATTTCATTTTGGGGGTTTATATTGTAACACTTTTGTCAAGGATCATGAGAAAATCATGTCTAAGGTGGTGAACACACAATACAATAAACAGAATTGTATTATAGAATAATACATTCTGCAAGTCTGGTTTGCCTTAAAAAAAGTAATTAGTAATAAATTTAACCAAGGATGTAAAAGACCTGTACTGGCAAAACTATAGAACACTGAAGAAGGAAATTGAGGAAGGTACAAATAAATGGAAGCATATACTGTATTCATGGATTTGAAGAATTAACGTCATTAGACTTCGCATACTACCCTAAGCAATCTTAGATTTAACACAATCCCTATTAAAATACCAATGGCATACTTCACAGATCTTGAACAATATTCCAAAAATTTATATGGAACAGAAAAGACCATGAATAGCCACAGCAGTCCTGAGAAAGAAGAACAAAGTTGGAGGTATCACAATACCTGGTATTAAAGTATACTACAAGGCCATTGTAATCCAGACAGTCTGGTGCTGGCATAAGAACAAACACATGGATCAATGGAACAGAATAGAGAAGCAAGAAGTAAACCCATGCCTTTATGTTTAATTAATATTTGACAAAGGGGGCATGAATATACAATGGAGTAAAAACGGTCTCTTCTATAAATGGTGTTGGGAGAACTGGACTGGTACACGCAAAATAAAAATGAAACTAGACCACCAACTTATACCATACACAAGAATAAACTCAAAATGGATAGAGGACTTAAATATAAGTTGTGATGCCATAAAAGCCTTAGCAGAAAACACAGGCAGTAAAATTTCAGACATCCCACATAGCAATAATTTTGCCAATGTAGCTCCCAGGGTAAGAGAAATAAAGGGTAAAAAATGGGACTACATCAAATTAAAAAGTTTCCACACAGCTAAAGAAACCATCATTGAAATGAAAAGGGAACTGACTGTATGGGAGAACATATTTGCCACTGATACATCAGACAAGGTTTTAATCTCCAAAATATGTAAAGAACTCATACAACTCAACACCAGGAAGATGAACAGCCTAATTAAAAAATGGGCAAAGGACCTGAATAGACACTTCTCCAAAGTCAACATACAGATGGCCCAGAGACATATGAAAAAATGCTCAGTGTCACTAGCCATCAGAGAGATGCACCTCACACCTGTCAGAATGGCTATCATTAATAAATCAATAAGTGCTGGTGAGGCTGTGGAGAAAGGCAAACCCTAGTGCACTGTTGATGGGAATGCACACTAGTGCAGCCACAGTGGAAAACGGTATGGAATTTCCTGAAAAAAATTAAAAATGGAACTGCTTTATGGCCCAGTGATTCCACTGCAGGGAATATACCCTAAGAATCCCAGCACACTAATTCAAAAGAACTTGCACACCCCTATGTTCATAGCAGCACTATTTGCAATAGCTAAGTGTTGTAAACAGCCCAAGTGCTCATCAGTCGATGAGTGGATTGAAAAACTGTGCTACATTTACACAATGGAATACTATGTAACAGAAAGAAAGAAGGAATGTCTACCTTATGTGACAGTATGGATGGAACTAAGACTGTTTTGTTAAGTGAAATAAGCCAGTTGGCCAAAGAGAAATACCATATGACCTCACTTAGAGCTGGAATCTAATGAACAAAATAAACTAACAAGAAGGAGAGAACCAGAGGCATGGAAACATAGCACAGGCCGATAGCTGTAGGAGGGGAGGGAAGAGGAGGGAAATGAAAGGAAGGGGAAGGGACTAGTCGAAGAACAAGTATGAATGACCCATGGACATGGACAATGGAGAGGGGATTGACTGTGTGAGAGAGGGGTGGGCTGGGTGGAGGGGAGCAAAAGGGGGAAATAGTGGGACAGCTGTAATAGAATAAACAATAAAAATAAAGTAAAAATTCAGCATAATTTGTATTAAGTATTTTTATTTCCATTATTTTATATTATTACATTTTATTAATATATATTAAATATTCAATAATGGGGTAAATGGTTTGGAATGATTGAAAAATATGAGTCATGGAGAGGTGTGTCATAGTTTTTGTGATTTATCTAAGCTGCCTTTAAGGCTGTGGTGTGGCAAAGCTCACCGGCATGCCCCTGTAAGATGTATACCGACAGCTGACAAAAGACTACTAGAAGAGGAACAACCCACACCATTGGTTTATCCCATTAGAAGAGACATTAGGATGGGTTATGAAGGTCACACAAGCATTCCCTGCTATTATGCCAGATGAACAGGCAGGCTCTGTTTTCCAAGGTGAAAGTCAATAGCAAACCTTTCCCAAAGCCTAGCACCTTTTAACTTTAGCCTGAGTTCTCTTTATTCTGTTCAACTGTTGAAAGCTGGGAGAATTTAATGACTTATGCTTACACTAGACATCTATATTGGAAAATCCTTTTTAAAGGGCCTTTAGCTTTATTAATACTTTTCTATTCATTAGTATTATATTTAAGTAAGTTATTTAATAGAAATTAATTTTTAAGTGTCATTTGCTATGCACCAGCAAAATGTAAGACTCTGGGAACATTTTAATAAACAAAAGGTGAAAATTAAAATTTAATTATATTAATATGTAGCAATATCATTGGTAATATTTTTATTTCTGTGAATGTAAAAATATTTTACCAACCCACACAATCTTGGCCCTGGCCATATAACCATATCCTCCCCATAAACTGTTAATTACTCATCCTATAATTCTCTTGTCACAGACTTTTCAGAAATTTAAACCTCTCATCTGGCGAGAGGTTATTGTGTGTCTTCACATCCCTCTGAGCTGTCATTTCTTGCAGAGTCACTTTTTAAAAACTTTGATCAGAATTGAAATAAAAAGCTAATTGGTACCTCTTTGTAATTTTTTCAATAAAACTAATATTACATATGTATGTATTTTTGAGTTTCTAAATTAGTAAGTATTTTAAGTTTTGCAAAATATTTAGAGAAACAATTAGAAAAACCATGTGAGTACCTTTTTTTACTGCCTCATTATCCACCAAAATTAAGTGAGAAAAATAAATGAAGGTAATGAACTTTTGAGTAGAGAAAGTCAAGTGTGATGGAAATAGTCAAGTGTGATGAACTTGAAGTTTTGTGGGATTTAGGCCACGGAGTATACCAAATATTGAGACCAAAAGAAGACCCGGTCATCTGCCCACCTGACAATAAAGTACAAACCATTTTCTCACTAAAAAGAAGAGATGCCTTGTACTTGCTCTTTAGAAATAGGTGTCTCAAGAGTGGCTTTGTTTCAGTTTCCTCGGAGTTCACTTTTAAGGAACATATTCAGAAAATATTAAGTAAAATAAAAATAAGGCATTATATTTACATATCATGTTTTTTATAAAATGATGGCCATTAACCCAAATTCTTACATTCCTATCTATGTGTGTTCTTTGCCAGAGTCACTGTTATGCATACAAACACACCATACCTGTAAGATTCCTATTGCAAATAATAACAAGTACTTCGAAATGTTATTACCATACACATTTCTACTTGCAGAAACTCTAACTGTATTTCTACAACTAACATATTTCTGTATGTTTGTTTTTTTTTTAACAAAAGTCCTCCTTATCTTAGAAACACATATATGCTTCGAGGTACAGTGGTTGCTACGGTAAATTGGAGTGTTTTATTGAAGACCAGACCAGAGTAAACAGACATTGCATCACACTGAGGTCGTGCTGGAGGCATCAGACCTGTGTTGTTATTTCTGCTATAAACATGTATATTTTCAGGGTTCCCTATACATGAAACTTTACTTCCTAACAAGTTAACACAAGGGAACAAATGCTAATGTTCATGTGGATGAATATTTTAAGGGGCCCCCTAAAGGAAGCTGTATCTCCTAAGGATCTGTGATTGTCACAAATAACAGAAGTTTGGGGACCATTTTCCTGGAATGTGTTTGCCCAGCAGTCCAAGGAATTAAATTTGCTATCTGGTTTTCAGCCAAGAATATGGAATGACATTTTTGAATTAGGGTTTAGTTAATATATGATAATTATTCTTCTGAATAAAAACTAATATACTGCTTAAGAGCAGATTATCATAAAAATATTAAGTAGCTAGGCTATTTCATGTGGTTCACTGATTTAAAAATGTATGTACAAGCAACAACAATTAATTGTTTAGTTCTTACTATATCACAGACCCTGTCCTAAGCTCTTTACATGTATTATCTGACTTGCAGAAAAGGAAATGAAGAATACACATGCCTTCTTTAATATGGTACTTTTCTGTACAAAATTAAGGGGAAAATGAAGGGAATAGGGAGAAAAGAATAATAGAGTAAAAAATAAAAGGAGGTCTTCATTTTTCAGTATAGTTGAAATATGAAAGAAAATGCCCGAGATAGGTACCATCTAACTACTTAGAATTCTTGAAAAATTACCTGCCCCCTGCTGCCCATCCAAATCTACTCAATACAGGCATACTGTCATGTACAGCCTGTGTCAATTATTTCCAAGAAATCTCAGTGGTCACACAGACAATACCCAAGTGTGATTAGATAATGCAAAGCTTTGAAAGAAAGTTGTTCCTTAAACATTTTAGGGGAAAACTCATGTGCTACAAAGCCATGTGACCTCATCTATTTCTTCCCATTGAAAATCAATCCATCAATCACTATATAAATACATATCTAAATATTTCTCATGGGTATATCTAAACATTTGTGATGATGCACATGAGTACTTTTACTTGCTGAAATCCCAGTGATAAAAAGAATAAACAGAGCCTCAGAATTTTCACTGTAGCTGGGGTGACTTAGTTTATTGAGGTAATCAGAAAGGGATTACTCTGTTGAGAAGACATCTAAAAATGCGTTTCATCTTTACTGCAACATATATCTAAATCCTTATATTAGTGTGATAGAAATAAGTTATACTATTAAATTAATATTTAAGTAATCTTTTTGTGACCAAACTATGACCAGAAAACACTGAGTAAAATCCTCGGGGGTCTTTGAACAGTTCACTGAAGCTCATTTTCTCTGTTTCTTTATTTTTTTTAATTTTAATTGTTGTTTAAGTACAGTTTTCTGCCTTTTACTCCCATCCCAGCCCACCCTCTCCCTCCTGTTTCCACTCTCCCTTGTTTTTGTCCATGTGTCCTTTATACTTGTTCCTGTAGACCCTTCCCCTTTTCCCCTGAAATTCCCTCCCCTCTCCCCTCTGGACACTGTCAGCCTGTTCTCTATTTCAGTATCTTTGATTGTATTTTGCTTGTTTGATTGTTTTGTTATTTAGGTTCCTGTTAACGGTAAGATCATATGGTATTTGTCTTTCATTACCTTGCTTATTTCACTCAGCATAATGCTTTCCAGTTCCATCCATGCTGCTGCATAGGGTAGGAGCTCCTTCTTTCTTTCTGCCACATAGAATTCCATTGTGTATATGTACCATAGTTTTTTGATCCATTCATTTACTGATGGGCATCTTGGTTGCTTCCAGCACTTGGCTATTGTAAATTGTGCTGCTATGAACATTGGGGTGCATAGGTTCTTTTGGAATGGTGTCTCAGGGTTCTTGGGATATAATCCTAGCAGTGGAATTGCTGGGTCAAGAGGCAGCTCCATTTTTAGTTTTCTGAGAAAATTCCATACTGTTTTCCACAGTGGCTGTACCAGTCTGCAATCTCACCAACAAAAAAAGTGCATTTTCTCTATTTCTTATTGTAGTTCTTGCTCCTGTTGATTCTTTTCATAACTGGGCATGGGAGTGATGAAAATCTTGTTTACTTAATAATTGGCCCAGGAAAACTAGTCTAGGTGATTGCACACTGGACAATTAAAGAATTCGTCAGACTAGTTATTGTTATCCTACCACAAAATAGTGCTACTGATTTTTTTAAACTAAATTTGCCTTACAAAAATTAAACTGGGTCGTTGAGACCATGAATCTTACTACTCTGGATAGGTACTACACCTTAAGACACCTATATTTATATAATAAATGTACTTCAATAGTATTCTGTGTAGGAGGAAACAGGCACTCATTCATGTCAGTATATTTACACTCATGTGAGAACAACTCAATGTGTCAGCAGCTAGAAGACCCACTGTGTGGAAGGGAAAGAGATGGAAGGGATGTGAAATACCGGAGGGATGGATTTTACATTACCAGTTTACATCAGCACTGTATTTATCTCCGTTTGTACCTATACCACCCAGTAGGTAAATAAACCGGTATAGTTCTCAAATGGAATAAGACTATTTTATAAGAACACTAAAGGTTTGTAATTAATGTTATTTCTAATGTCAATAAAGCTTCCTATCGGAAAACACCTGCACATGAGTTTCCTCATTTCTAAATTTTGAAGGATGAATTGGGCTGGACCTAATAAAGGATTTAACACTGCAGACTTTCAGGCACAAATTTTAAGCAAGCATGTCCAGGTTAACCTCAAATGAGTGAGAAGTAGCACATATTCATGCTTGTAAGACTTCCTTGTATTCAAGAGGTGTAAAAATGGAAGATGCCCATTAATTATACGGTCCTATTCGATCAACAAGCTACCTCAAAGAGAGCCAGTCTTTCATGTATGTTTTCAGTTTATCTGTGCACTAACTTGTGATGATTAAAAGGGTCTTGCATTTGAATCAACCACGATTAGATCACAATGACATGGCTGGCCAATTGAAAACTGAGCACCAAAATGCTCAGCAGTCTGAAACCCTAGAATGTAAGCATAGTGTAGGTCACTTACTTTGGCATTTAGAAAATGTACCTTGGTATAGCTTTGGGTCTTCATGTTTTGTTAATTTGACTGAAAAGAAAAATAACCCATAGAAAGTCAACCCAAATCCTCCCAAATCTATCAGTACATTTGCAGGTTTCAACAGTGGCTCTGAGGACAAGTTCAGGGGTAAATATGTACCATGGTGCTGTTCAACTTCATAGTTTGGTTAACATTAAACAAACACATATTGCAAGCCATGTCTCATTACGTGGTTGTTTTCTGAGATTCCATGGGTCGGGGTCAAAGTCTGCGTTCTTCTAGCTTTTCTACAGCACTAATCAATAGTTTAACAAGTGAAAGAATGGTTTAATAAACAGTGACAAAATACTTCCCAAGCAAAAGGCACTGAAACTAATTTAATCCTATGACCAATTTTGCTCATGTCATATTACCCTTATGAATGAATAGTAATAAAAATACCTTTTATGTTTATAATGCTTACATACCCCTTATCTCTTTTAAACCTCAAAGTGATTTTGTATAATGGTTTATGTTAGACCCAATTTTAAAGAGAAAACCGAGTTTCAGAATATTTACTTGATACTTTCTCAATAAAGACTTCCTGAATCTCTACCATAATTAGGTTTTGATGTTAGAGACAATTCCCTAAATATACACATCTAACAAATACTTACATCATGTTTACTATGTGCTAGACATTCTTCTAAATGCTCTACAAATATCAACTTAGTTTATCCTCATAATAGCAGTGTGAGATGGGAACTATTGTCATCTTCTTTTTACCGATGAGGAAACTGAGGCATGGAGGTGGAAACAACATGCCCCAAATCAGATAGTTAATAAGTGACCGGAATCAGACTTAAGTAAGTCTAGGCACTCGAGCTCCAGGGTCTACACCAGCGGACCCTGTGCTACACGGAATAAGACACGGTGTCTGCTCCTGAGCACTTCAAAGTCTAGAAGGGCAGACCTATACGCAAAGATGTCAGCTCAGCATGCAAGCGCAACAGCAAAGCGTGTAGCGCGGGGGAGGGACGGATTAAATCTATCTCGTCTACTGTCCCTCGGAGGAGGCAGCGGAATGAGGATCACGTCTGTGTCCTTGCAGTCGAACTCCAGTATGCTCTCCATGTCAGGAGGCAGCCCCACATCTGATAGAAAGATTTTGGAATTACAGTGAGAAAACAAAAATGCACTGACTTACAAGAACATACATATGAACCAAAGGATAAAAGCTGAGTTTCCTCAAATAGGCAAAAAAACACTATGGCTCCTGATTGATATAGACATCAATATAGGTATGCGGATCTCTTCCTTCATGTATGTAACATATGATATGTAATTAATGCATATGTAGATACCCAAAGAACTCGTGTGTCAAATCAACTGTGAAGCTCCCTGGTTATCCTAAAGGTTGTGGCCAGTCAGGTGAAACAGAGCCAGGTATTCACAAGTAGAAGGAAAGTCTACAAACATGGAAACATGTGTGACCATCATTCTGGACACACAGTAGGTGTTCAGTGATTGCTTGCTTGATTGGTTGCAACAAGAAAGGGAAAGAAAAAAAGACTAATAACATTTCACTCCATTCACCTTTTAACTTTAGTGAACATTTCTATGAGGAAAATTAGTGAAATTGAAATATTTAGAATCAGAATTTTATGACAGCATATCAGAATTGTATGTCTGATGAGTCTCTCTTGGACTCTTTGCTGTTTCTTTGATTGTTATTAAGTGTAGCTGCCAATGATTTACATTTCTAGGTTTTGGAGTCCAAACGTCGGCAAAATAAGCTCCACCTGAAGAAGGAAATAACTATTTTGTCAGTTTGAACTATATGGTGTTTATAGTGTATTTTTGGCACATCGTAGATCTTGAATAAATGAATGAGTAAATTTCATTTCCTCCTCCCAGTGGTCTTGTTATAGCCCAGGAATTATGTGCTCTCTATAACTGAGAAAATGAAGGCCCAGGGAGTTCACCCAGTTATTGAACTAAAGTAGTTTTTATTGCCTTTCTGGTCTTAACCCTTAACCATAAAGCCTGGCACATAGGTGTTCAATAACATTTACCAAAGGAATAAATGAGGATGACTCCTTATTATGGTATACTAAAAATTGACTGGTTCACAACATTATGAAAAAATATCAAGGCTCTAAGTATATTTTAAAATCTCCATTTTCCTCAACCATATTTTGAGATCTATTAGAGTACCTCTTGCCGATGAGGAACAAACAGCCTGTCCTTCCAGAGCAAACTGGACACACACAATTTTATCTAGACTCTGACTCCTAAGTGCTCACTCAGAACTGAAGGTGTTTTGAGAGAGTTGACTGTTCTGGTCCAGCACCCACAGCACGCTCACTAAAAATAGAGACGTAGCAATGGCTGACGCCTGGGATTCACTAACGACTGTTACAAAACCTAAGAGAGGAACTCTTCGGTTTTGCTGTTCTTGTTTTTTAATAACATTTATTGTTTTTCTCAGAGTGAAAGTAATTCATGCTTTTTAAAGCTTATTTGGCAACTATAGATGAGAAAACAAAAATTGTCTGCATTTCTACAATCTGGAAATAACCGCTATTCATATTTTGAGTTTTTCCATCATTTTTCCTTTGCAAATGGTTTTAGATATCATATGCATAATTTAAAAAAAAAACAGGGATCATATTAGATTTCGTATCTTGTTTTGAAAACCTTATTATAATGATAACTTTGTCATGTCCTTCTTATTCTTTGAATATTCTTTGAACCATGGTTGCTAATTACTGCTTCGTATCCTGGGAAGGCAGCCCTCTGTAAAGGGGGAACTGGCTCCCTGCACGCACCACACACGAGCATTCACTTCACCATCTCACACTTGGCTCTGAGTGTGAGACGGAGCCATGGCATTGTAATACAAGGCAGGGTCCATCGATTAGAACGTTTATTAGAATCTTCCTTGTTGCAACCCTTAAATAAGTTCTAAAGAATTGTTTTGGAGGCACAGTGCCTTTAATAAAGACTTTCATTTATTCAAAATTTATAGGGTACCTCCAACGAACCAGCCATAGCCTAATATTAACCAGGGTAAACAGACAAAAGAGATTGTTCACCACTCATCTAAACTGGCTGTCGGGAACACTTGAGTCCATCCCAAACCTGCCAAATATACCTTCTGCCTGAATGTGCCCCCTGCTCTTATCCTCCTGGATGAGGTCAAGACATTTACTTTTTCTGAGTCAGCTTTCCTGTATTTACAGAAAGAGTGGTGCTACCAGCTTTCTACCCTCCAGGAATTATAATTCCTAACTCATGCAACCCATAATGAACAAAAAACTCAGTTAATCTAGCCGTGCAGGCACTGCTAACCCTCTTGGCAAAGTGCCCTGCAGGGAGCCCAGACCTGGAGCTGCTCACAGCTCAGCTGGAGAGGAAGCACCCCACATATTCACTGAGGAGACCTGATCCAGGAAATCCTTTGCAGTCACCAAAAAGTCCATCAGGAAATGTTAATATCCATTTTATGTATATGAACCATCTGTTACATAGCTTGCTCCGCTCGACTTCCTTGAATTTGACCACACGCATTCTTTATTTCAACATGCAGAATAGGAAACTGCAAAGGCCAGCCTAGCACATCACCCCTTACTAGGGACACGATTCTTTTACAGCGCAGGTTTGTGTTATCACCTTTTAGGAGAGCCCTCCCCTTAACAGAGCCTGCTGAGTGCCCTTCTCCCTCTCTTGTGCCCTGTCTCATGTCCCAGCCTAGACACTCAGCCTGTTGGGTCACAGCCATTCAAGCAAGATGACAGATTTACAAAGTGCAATCACTGATGAACTTACAAAAATCAAAATGCATAGACATTGTTCTGGAAGGGAATTTGTTTTTAAAGGAAAGGAACGGGTAGTACTATGAAAGAAAGCAATGGATATTAATGTGCTGTGGCCCCCAAAGAATGTAATTTTTTAAAAAATCATCAGTTGCTGTTATGAATTAGAAAGGCAGTCAGCTCAACTTAGCACTATATTAATATTGCATTTTATATAAAGAACTTAAATTAACAAGGTGAGTTAGTTGTTTAGGAATTGTTATAGTAATCATTATAATCATGCATCTCTTAGCAGTGCTATTTTCTCAAGTAGGCATTTTAAATGGTAGGAATCACTCTTCAGTCAAATTTCTAAAAGCTCTAATTTAACATTTACAAGCAGTATGTTAGTTACTTTAGTTGCACTCAGCCATAAGTCTTAGGGACCTTGTTTCCCTTCTTTACCATGACTATCTGCTTAGCCAGGAATGTACCAGTGATACTCTTTCCTCTGCATCCTTTCAATGCGGGACCAAGAAATGAAACTGACCACAAGGCTTTGAGTTGCTTGAAAAGGGAAAGGCACAGAACAAAACTTCATCAACATGAGCTATCCCCTGTTTTGTTTTGTTTTTTTTTTTTTTTTTTGTCAGCTGAGGCTAAAAGGAATTTTCTATTTAGGTCTGTGGCAAAGTCAGTGGGTTTGTCAACTCCCACCAAACTTGTTTGCTAATTTTGCAACATAGTAATTGACTATTCAAACATTTCTCAAATGTACCATTGTATAACTGTCAAAGTGGTGTGGGCTGGGCTAAGGAGAGGGGGGCGCCGTCCACTAAAGGCTCTGTCCTCCCCACACCTGGGTCACTGCATTTCCCTTAGGGAAGTTTTTAGAACAGAAAAACAGGTCCTCTCCCAGGGGCCTGGACAAAGAAGCCCTTTGGGGTCTCATATTTAGGAGGGTCCCAAATTTAGACTTTTTGAAGTTATCATTCAATGCAGTTATCCATAAAGTCATTTATGTTGTGTGTGTGTTAAGGTGTTGTTTTGTTCAACAGAAACATTACAAATGTGCTATAATGTAATAATCTTGTTTGGGATTTTTATTATGTAAATAGAGGTTAGTAATCACATAATCATGAAGAGAGATACTTATTAGCATAGCTAAGCTTCACCACTCGGTAGGTGATGCAGTAACACAAGTATGTAAGCACTCAATTCACTTTCAGAATAACATGGGGTTCTGCTTTTTGAATGATTTATGAAGATTTCTGTAATATTTCTGTATGGATTTTCTCCTCCTCCTCCCCCTCCTTCTCTCCCACTCCCTTCTCTCTCTCTCTCTCTCTCTCTCTCTCTTTTTTTTGCATGTATCCATATTAAGAGAGATAAAATAAAGGATTTGGAGTGCCAGAGCATGACATAAAAAAGGGTCACAAATTCTCTTCATCACTGTAAGCCTGAAGCCCAAAAGCCAAAGGGTAAACCCTACATTAAAAAGAAATAATAAAAATCTTGTTTTTAACTGCAGTCGTGCTAGTGTCTCTCGTCTTTAAGAATGACTTGGTAGGGCAGATAGACATTTACCTACAGTATCATAAAAAAGAGTTGGATTAATGTAAATGCTTTCTATATTTGGAGGCAGTAATATCAACTGTAGGATGATGATAGATCTTGGGATTTGGTCTACTTTATTAGATTTTGAGTTTACAACTCTGAGGCTGGAAATGATAAAAGCTAACTAACTCTTCTTGGGAAATAAGGCATCATAAAAACAATGTAGTACAGAAAATTTAAAAAGAAATAGAAGAAAGAAAAAATGTAGGTGACCAAAAGGGAATTTAAAGTGGGAGGGAAAAAAAATAAAGCAAGTCAATGCAGGTACAAAAGCAATGTAAAATTATTAAAAACTAGATAATCTGGTTTCTCAGTTATCACTGTTTCTACCTGTTTTCTTCTAATTTGGCTATCACCAGAATTCATTTTCAAGTATTATGTTGTCCTATGACTAAAATTAGAAATTTGGGAGCAGTCTTGATTAGAACAAGAGGTTATCTTTCCCAGCGTCCTTGCAAAAGGCCACGACAGTCTGGCTAAGGGATTTTTTTAAAATTGTTGACCAATTTTGACTTGAATCCAGCTGGCACATTCTCTTCGAGGACATCGCTGAGGGTAGACATTTTAAACAAGACGATCAGTGGTTTTTAAATATGGACACAGATATGATCTGAATCACTTAATTTATCTCGAGCCAACAATCTTGTGCATTCAATAGGTAATATACTGGAGTATACATTCTAGGACCTTCTCTGTACTATTGGAAAATGATAGCCACAGATTGCCAAAAGGGGTGCTGGAGGGCATGAATTACCACCATACATTCTCTCTCTCTATGTAAACAAAAATGAAGATTTTGTTGCAAGTTTTTATTTCTCATTGAATGAGCACATAACATTTTTTATAGCATGTGTTATTAGCTAGCGAAAGTGATAAATAGAAACAGTAGTACAAGAAAGAGTCAAACTATCATTGACCCCGATTCAAATCCTTTCCACCGGCCTTTTCCTTCTGCCATCTTTTCTCAGACAGACAAATATCGCCATAGCCAAACTATCAGTAAACCTCCTCGCTGTCCTTGTCCCGACCTCCATCTCTACCCCAGGATCCCACTCGTATTCCTTACCTGCTGCTTTTCTGATTTCCTTTAGAAGCTTGCCAGAATTCCCCATCACTAAAAATCTGGGTTTCCTAGACGTACTGCCTTTTATAGTCTAGACTATTCCACTCTGTTCTATTTTGCCCCAGGAAGTCTCCACTGCAGCCAGGCTGGTTCTCTGTGCAGTCGGAATATGTTTTTAGCATGTTTGCATTTTTCCTCCGGGATTTCGCTCTATTTCCTCCCAACCTATTGGAATCTCACCTGGGCTTCGAGGCCCTCCTCAAGGTACACGGGCTCCCTGAAGGCTTCTCGGAGGGCCTCAGCCCCCTGGGACTCTTCTGAAGTCCTGGGGCACATTGTGCAGCTCTGCTAACATTAATCGTGAGACAGTCTGGAAGGCTAGGTGTCCCTTCACATGGACCTCTCCTGTGCCGGCTACCCCTCTGGGCCCTCCATAGACCAAGTCTCAGTGGCACTTACAGGAGTTCCTTACGTGGAGGGTCAGCTGAAGTGTCACCTCATTGCTCAGACTTCATTACTCACTGCCCACACAGGTTTCATTTTGTAAAGTCGATACGTATTCCGGCCCATTACCTCTTTCTACAGTGATACTTGAACCAAATCAGAGTCTCATTAAATATGTTGAATTTGCCATGTTTTAAATATCAAAAGAGTGTGTACCTATTACCAACAGTCTATGAAATGACATTATGGTATGATTTTAAGAAATATTCCAAACACTCAACTGTAATGTTTCAGTCTATGCTTTCCTTATGAAAGGAAAGTTACTGTGAGTGTTGTCAAGACCAGACCACACATTTCTTCATTCATTTCGGCATATCCGTACACGTCAAATATCTAGGGAAGACAGTCAAACAAAATGCAAGTTCCTAAACTATTTTAATTTAGCTGACTTTTTGTCAAATTAGTTTTCATAAGTGCATATTTGATTTTGGGGTCAATGTTAGGAAACTTTCATGGTAAGAATTTTGCAACTAGGGTAGGTTCAAAGGAAATATATGACCCTTCATAGAAGTCTCTTATGTGTGCTTCTTATTTTAATCCAACATGCTAATTTACTGTAATTTTTAGTATACTTAAAGATCAGAATTATAAAGAATCCAAAACCATAAAATTTTAAAGAGGCAAAACTTTAGGCATTTATATATTTATCTCCACCCTATTTTATATGAAGATATCATATCACAAAATTCACATATTGTAGTAGATTCATTTTTTTTCAGCTGACCCACTATCAGGTGGGATTTTATTAGGATATGGGTATTTAATTCTCTAACAATTATTTCAGGGTTTTGCTTGCTTAATATTATACTCATCTGGTAACTCTGCAAACAGAAGAAAATTGTAAATTGGAAAGATCACAATTAAATGACAAAAAATATTTGTAAAGAAATATTCTTCAAATTTCCCTGAAATTAAAATAGTATATTTATTATTATTTTTCCTTAGACAATAATAACTTTCATCTGATAAAGGAAAAAAACACAGGCTAAGTCTGAAAAACAAAGGACAAGTCACTAAAATACAAATAAAAGAAAGTATATCATATTAGGGTTAATAGACCAAAGGGGCATTTTAGATAAGGAAAAGGAAAATGGGTAACTGAACATCTTGTTTAATGTTTAATGTTTAATGACTTAAGAATTTCTTACTCCAAGAACAATGTTTAGTTGTTCTAGAACCAGGGTGTTAACACACTGTTGTGATCTAGCATTTTGTCTGATAGTTTATCTCAGATTGTTCATTCATGTTAAAAAAACTGATTTTCAGTATATAAATTTTCAATTTTAAAAACTGAAAACATATAAAAGATTAAAAAAAATTTTAACCTTCACCTGAGTATACAGTTTTTAAAAAATTGATTTGAGCGAGAGAGAGAAAGAAACATTGGTGTGAGAGAAACATTGACTGATTGCGCCCCCCACACCCCAACTGAGGATCAAACCTGCAGCCTGGGTGTGCGCCCCCACCGGAACCGAACTCACAACCTGCTGGTGTACAGAACGATGCTCCAACCAACTGAGCCACCGGGCCAGGCAAAATGTATAAAGGTTTTCAAAAAAGAAATATATACACATTTTAATTCTTTCTCTGATATGTGGAAAGCCAAGTACAATTTTTTTTGAAAGGGGGAAAATATCTGTTTAAAAATTCTTTAAAACCTCCCAAAAGAGTTTTGCTTACTCAGCACACTTGCTCTGGCACGGCAGCAGTAGTGACCGAGCTTATGACTTTGACCTTGCAGCACCTCCAGTAACTGGGTGCCATTTGGAAGCGTCTCCCCTCCCACAACATTTTCTCTAAGTCAGTCAACAGTTCAAAAGCAAATAAATCTTCCGCTGTAGAATTAATATTTTCTATGCATCCTGATTGAAATATTTCACTTAACAGTCTAATTCCATAACTATTATTAGTGTGTTCTTTTACTCTGACTTCAGTTCCTAAACCCTTGGGAACATTAACATTTATTAGTCAACCAGAGTATAGAATCTTGATACAGAATGACACCGACCAAGGTAGAGCTTTCAGTAAGTGAGTATTTTATTGAATAAAGGCCAAAATCTTAAAAGCAAATAGAAATTGGTGTAACTGAGGTTTAATCCAAGTGAAAAACAGTAAACCGACTTAGTTTTTCTTTTTTTTAAAGCTGACGCAAGTTGGACAGGGGGCGGTGTTGGGGTGAGGTGGTGGTGGTGATTGGCCTGGCTCCTTCACGCCCACTGGGCTTTAAATCAATGTCTAGATGCCCAAAGGTTCACAGAAGTCAACTCTGTGTCAGGGTTTTGCCATTCTAAACAATTCTGGAAAGACTCCCAGGACTGGATGGATAATTAAGGTAAAGCTGTTTTTCCATGAATACATGCAGTGTTAAAATAGTGTTTCTTTCTTCTTTTTATGGTATCAGTTATTTATTTTTTACAAGTTAAAAAGTTTGAAAATACTATCTGGGTAATTTTTTCTCACTAAAAAAAGGATCAATTTAATATAATGTCAGACATTGAAATTATTTTCCCAGATCCTAATTGCAGTTTTCTTTCACTGATAATGTTAGGTTTGAGCCTAAAATCAGAACAGTGGAACGGGAATGGGAAACATTTTAAAACCAGCAGGTAACAAGGGTTTTAGTTCTTTATATCTCTTGGTTAATTGTTGAATAGAGTGAAGGGTTGATATAATTGGTCTTTGGGAAAAGTGTGTAAAGTTTTAGAAGTACAGTCTCAGTTTATAACTTTGAAGATTTTCTTTCACTTGAAAACAAAAAAAGTCACCAAAGAAGGGACATCACAGGCAGCAGGCGGGAAAGGCTAAGTAAGGGCTTGGGCGGCATCACCGTCATGTAAAAAAGAGACAGTTGTGTCTCACCTTGTCGTCATGTGTGACTGTGTTAATGGGGCGTTTTTGGAGCCAATTTACTGGAAGAAACCAATCAATTGAATAGAATATAAGGGTAGCTTTAGATTTTGAAGAACTGAAGGAAATTATCTAAAATTAGAACTATGCTCAAATGTATTCATTAAAAAAGGGGAGAATTGTCCGTGGATTTAGGTAGCCTTACATTGGGGGCATCTTATGGAGCATGTGCTATAGTTTCAACTAAATGTCCAGGTGATCAACCTGAGACTATTCTCTAACTCAGCAGGACAATGTTTTAACTGATGGTGCAGGTCATACTCAGGGACAGTTGGCTGAAAGTTTTGCTTTTGACAAACTAAAGAAATTTAGGTGTGTGTTCTAGAAAACACTGCTATTTATTTTATGGGCCAACTTCTACCAGTTGTTCAGATTTATATTTAAGTAATGTTTTGGTTATTTTCTTGAGAGTCTTTATACTCCTAAGAAGTATATCAGTAATATTTAAGTACTGAGACACGTAATTTTGAGGGCTAAAACTCTTGAGTTTTCTTTAACCATGTTGTTTAATTAGTTTTTTTGGGAAAAAAAAAAAGATACCTCCAGTGGTGGTTCGCTATCGATTATATAGAACATAGACGTTTTAGAATTCACTGTATCCACAACTCATTCTAGCTTATTAAACACCATGTGTTAACATGGGTAGCATAAAGGGTTCACTGTGTTAATATCATACATGCTACCTTGTCCCTGTACATTTTTGGAAACTACTGTTTGGGGAAATAGGAACTAAAATTTGAGCAGGAATTTAAGATGTTTCTTAATGTTTAAGATGACTGGAGAATCCTTGTCTTCTAAGAGCGAGGTAGAAACTCTGTAAGCAAAATAACATATTCAGATTTTATTAATAGTCCTTTATACCTCCGCAAGTGTTTGCTTTAATTCTTATAAGAACAAGTATGTAATCTTAGCCAAGGGAAAAGACCTCACTACGGGGTTATTTATTTTAACTTTCCTAGTTCTCCCTAGATGCCACTTGTAAGCTACGTCTGAGTGGAGGAGAGGAGTGAAAATGTTACGTTAGTGCCCGCAGTAAGGAGGAGTCTAGCAAATATGGTTCTGCTGTTACTGGCGGTTTCTTTTCCAAGATGCCCCTCAACTGACTGGTGAATGCTTTTATGAAAATTCATTTCTGTGAGAAATCACGTCGGAGACTAACAAGCCATCCAACTATCAGTGTGTGACTAGGATGGCATTGTTTGGGAAATGGTTTAAGAGAATTTAATATAAAAATAATACGAGGCTGATTTCATTGTCAAAGCTATGTTCATTTATCTCAGATATGTTTTGTGTGCGGGTTTAAAGCTGTTCCTTGGATCCAAGGTGGTTTGCCTGTTGGGAGTTGTGTGGTCAGCCACTTGCTGGTTGCTCAGCCAAAAGGCAAATGACATGTGAAGCCATCGGCTACCTTCACCCAGATTTCAGAGTGGATTTGCCAGAACTGGGTTGGCATGAAAGAAAAGCAGATAGGGATGGCCGGAAACGCCCCGCCCGTGTCAGCTCCCTTTCCACTCCCACCTGTCACGTATAATAAATGTTTGCAGTAGCTAACTAGGGAACGTCATACCTTTTGCCTCTTGGCTCAAAGGCAGTTTTGCTTTCCAGATTTGATGTTCTTCTTTGAACACCTAAGTAAGAAATTGAGATATTTGCTTTTTTTGAGAGTCTTCTATCCTGAATTTCTTAGGTACTTACTCAAAGAACAAGGCATTCTAGTGTTTAAAAAACTAGAATTGGGGTATTAGGAATCAGCTAGTTACGGCATTTAGACATCTCTTAATAAATGTGATGAAACAAAGTTTCTTAATGCTAATGATATTCTAAATACTTTTGTTTCAAGTTTTGATTCTATATCTTCATGAATGAGTGAATTCGAGCAACAAAGCGAAAGACTGCCTCACTAGGCACCCAGTTCGTTCCTGCGAAACGCCTTCCTGTCACAGAGCAGCTTAGCTCCATGGGAAGGAAAGGCTAGACCACACAACGCTCTGTCCAATCAGATCTGATTTTTGTTTTAGGATAATTTTGAACATTCATTGTGCAATAAAGCTGCTCTTTCTCTGGTAACAGGAGGAAAACTTTACACTTCATTCTGAAATGTTGACCTATCAATGAATAACAAGGATGCACACTGATATCTGTAAAGAAAATTACATAAAGATGCGCTGGGTTTAGTGGAAATAGCACCAGGCACTGTGCTGGACACTGAGATTACATACAAGCCTACAAACTGGTCATGGCTTTCACCTTCACGGAGCTCCCTGCCTAGTGGAAGAGACACTTCTTTATCGAATAATCACAACTAAAAGTCTAAGCGTAAAGAGTGACCAGTATGAGGCAGGGGAGAACATGCTGTGAGAATGGGTTACAGGGGCATCAGTTGTCAGTGTGGGGTCCCTCTGACCACGTGGCATTTAAAGATGTTCAGGTTCTTTTAGTTAACTTTGGGAGCCACCTGGGTGAAGAACGTGAGGCAGAGCACTCCAGGCAGAGTGGACAGCACGCTCAAAGGTCCCAATGGGGCCATGGCGAAATGACAGGAGGCCAGCTACCCAGTGAGCGAGGGCAGGTGCGATTCAACCTGGGCCTCAAGGGCTGTGTCTGGGTTAAAGCACATGGAGCCTCACAGCGTATCAGGGGGCTCGACTACGTTGAAAAAAGCTATGAGAAAACTGTTTTAGGGCCTGGAGCAGGTGGTCCTTTGATGGAACAATAATGGTCATGGAGAGAGAGGTAAATGGATTTTAAATAAATACTGAAAAAGGACTGATAGGATTCAGAGACCGACTGGATCTGGGAAGAGGGGTTCAGGATAGAGAATGGGAAGCGTCAGCACTGGCAGCCAGATGCCTCTCGTGAGCGGTGGGAGGACGGACGTCTGCGCACCGAGACCCAGAATCTGTGCCCGTGGGAACCACGTGGTGTGATATGCTACACATGTTACCCTATTCTGTTATTGTATTTTTCATTCTCAGGGTTTGCCAGCATCATTCCTTCCTCACCTACTCATGCAGTGAATTGTTGATTAGTTCAACAAGTATCTATTCAGAGAGAAAAGTCAAAGTGTAAATTATGTTGTAACAGTTTGTCCAAAAATCTGTTTTCTCTACTAAATGCAGTTCATTGGGTACAAGGGTTCTGTCTCATTCATGCTTTATCTTTCATAGTTTCTGGCTCATGTTTCATTCTCAATATTTGTTGGATGAATGAGTAGATCCCACCTCTAAAATATTTCTCTACTGGAGAAGAATTCTGCAACTAATCATGAGATTAAGTTTTAGCAGTTAGGATACAATGTAAATTCTTCCAAGTATGTGTTTTGAGCTGCAGGTAAATGGTTCAGAATATCTAGTTTCTCCTAATGGTCTATTATTTTAAATTGTGTTTTTAGCAGTTATTCCCTTAAAACAGATCAGTAGTAGAATGTTAAGAGATGAAGATATGAGCTCTGAAAATGTGTTCCAACTTCTGTTGTCTCTTGTCTGAGACCAAAATTAGGACTAGAGGCCGAGGTCTTAAACCACTACATTTGGGCATATTATTCTATTATATCACCTTAAAGGAGAGTGGAATAAGTATTTTACAAATGGCCAAGAAGCATAAGTTTAGGTCTTAATTTCCTTATTTGCGAAGAGGGTACTGGCCTTTTCCCCAGTGTTTGTGTGGGGTTTGAGAACTGTGTAAGTAACTGCCTCAGGTAAACTCGATGCATGCCTGCATATGCATGTAAAATGCTGGTTATTGGGAGAGCCAAAGGGCTTTAAATCTATTAAGGGCCTACTACACGCCAAACTTTGACACACATAATATCTTCTAAACCCTCACAGCACTGCTTTGTGGTAAATGACATTTTCCTTGTTTTTACATCTGGAAAGACAAACCAGTGAGAAGTTAGCTACTTTGGGCAGGATTTACACCCACTTTTACTCATCATCAAAGCCAGACTTTCTGCTCCCTGCCTGGGCTTAGTTCCCTGTAGCAGAGACAGCAAGCCGTGCAAAGGGGGCGTAGCATGGAAGCTACTCACCCTCTCCATGCCTCTACTACCTTACCTGTAAGATGGGAATAAGGACAAAAACAGTGCCCAGGTCAGAGGGCTGCTGTGAGATTTAAATGAACTGATAGACATGATGCCCTTACCACAGTGTCTGGTGTGGAGTACAGGCCACATGAATGTTTGATATTCTTCTTAAAAAAAAATTCTGGGAATAGCATGGCTTAATACGAATGCAGTCAGTGAGTTGCCTATGAGTAAGTACAAAGTGAGAGAGGCTCCAACTGAAGTCCCCAGGACTGCCCACGTGTACCGTCTGTAACCGCCTCAGGGTCTGGCTAAGTCAGGTTGGGGAGGTGGAGGGGTGGCACATTCCAGGAACCAGGACCGGAATGTGCAAATGGTCTGAGGTGGTACAGAACAAGGTGAGTTCCCGAAGGCTAGGCAGCTAGGGCACCGAGGCGGGGAAGGTATGGAAGGAGATAAGGCCAGAGAAGTAGGTGGACCAGCAGAACCTTGTGGGCATGTTGAGAATTGTAGACTTTATCCTAAGAGTAAAGGGAGGACATTAAAGGGTTTTAAGCAAATGAACAATCTAAGTTTTGTTTTTGAAAGACCACTCTGGCTGTTGTGTGAAAACTGAATAGGTGGGCAAGAGAGGCTTCAAGGACATCGGTTAGGATTGTTACAAGTGATAATGTAAGAAATGATGGCAGCTTGGACAACGGTGATGGTAGAAGAAATGGAACTAGATTGATTTGAGAAATACTTTAGTTACTTGTAAAAGCAGCCAGACTTTGCAAAGGACTGGATGCTAGGAGGAAGAAAGAAAATGTTGTAACAGAAGACGGTACTTTTGGTTTGAGTAGCTAGATGAAGAAGGGCGACAATGTTCTTTGGATAGGAAACACTGGGAGAGGAAAGACCTGTCCCAGTTAGATTTTGGACACATTTAATTTCAACTACCTTTGAGATGTGCACATGTGTACATCCATTGAGCCACGGGACACATGGAACTGGAAACCAGAGTAGAGGTCTGGGCTACAGATGAGCTTGAGGAGTCCTCGGTATATAAAGTCTTGGGAGTAGATTGGAAGAAAGAGGGCTTAGGACCTAGCCTGGAGGAATTCGAGCAATGCAACTTTAAACAAAATCACGCTTTTTAAAAGAAAAGCAATTCTGAAAAATAACAGAAGTTTTAAATACTTCTTAGGAGCCAGAAAGCAGATAAAGCTGGAAAATCTGTGAAAGGGAGAAAGAACCAGGGTAAACCAGGTTATGTAGGAGCAGAACCAGAGGGAGCCTGGGAACAGTGGGTCAGTTTGGGCTGCCACTTTTGCCCATGTGATAAGGCTGTGATCTGCTCTGTGAAGCAATTCTGAGAATAGATTCTAGAATGGGTATAAGGGCCTTCACAGGAGAAAAAGTGGGATAACAAGCAGGACTAGAAGCTCCACCAAGAAGACAATACATCACAGTGTTTTGCCACCAGAGAAGCCTCTCTTTCCCAGAGTGCCAGCTGGACCCAGGGAGTGGGCTCCCCAAAGGGTGCCCCACACAGAGACAATTGCAGAGAAGCCACTCACACAGGACCTGCAAGGGAGCAACCTGTCAGTGACATGGGCCTGCAAGACTTCAGAGGAACCCTGAGCACTAGCTGTCTAAGTTAACCAATATACCCTTCATTCAGAAATATGAATAGACAACCGAGGGTCACTGAGAATTTAAGGAAAATCAGCAGCATGAAAGAGAAGAGCCGAAATGAACAAACAGAATAAAAATTCCATAAAAATTACATAATTTGAGGAACAAAGGAACTCTTGAAAACTTCCAATCAATATTCTGAGAAAGAGTTGAGAAAATATCACATCTGGAAACAAAACAAAGGTAATATGAAAAAATAGGAAGTGGATAGAAACAAATTGTTAGAAATTAAAAACCTGATTGTGAAAAATCATTAGTGAACTGGTTGAAAAATAAAGTGGATACATTTCAACAATGTTTATCTACTCTGCTCTTCCAATACCAAATGTGTGTGTTTTGTCCCACTCACCCATTTCTGACACCAGCTGGGTGCCCTACGATTCAACTCAATTCTGACACTGTCTACCAGGAGTCAGTGTGAGACCCCACAGGATAAGGGCTCTGTCCCACAAGACGTCCCCAACTTCAGATGCAATTGCCAAGGCCTGACATCCTGTACTTCTGACCAACCAGCTGTAAATCGAATTCAGTAATTCACTAGAATTGCTCACAGAATGCCGGAAAAAACAGTTTACTTATTAGATTACCAGTTTATTATAAAAAGGCATGGCTGAGGAACAGCCAGATGGCAGAGATGCACGGGGCAAGCCATGGAGGAAGGGACACAGAGCTTCCACGCCTTCTCTGTGCTCCCTCCCAACAATTCCATGCCTAACCAACCTGTTAGGTTTTTACGGAGGCTTCATTACTTCATTACATGATTGATTGAATCATTGGCCATTAGTGATTAATTCAACCTCCTGCCCCTTCCTCACCCAGGATGTTGGGGGGCGTGGTGCTGAAAGTTCCAGCCCTCTAATCACAAGGTGGATTTCCCTGGCAACCAGCCCCCACCCATAGGGGCTTTCCAAAAGTCACCTCATTAGCTTAAAGTCAATGTGGTTCAAAGGGGCTTGTCATGAATAACAAAAGGTGCTCCTTTCACCTTTATTATTTCAGAATTATTTCAGGAACTAGGGACAAAAAACAAACATTAATGTATTGTATTGCATTAGGAGCTCTGTGCCTGGGAGCCTATGAAGAAGACCAAATAAATATTTCTTACTATATCATGCAGCAGAAGATTAACGGTATTATTCTGTACATGACATCATGGATATATCCCTGAACACTGAATAATAAGACTAAGAGATAAAAATAAAGAGAAGAATTTAGCAATATAGATCAAGAAGTCTAATATTAACTAATAAAGTTTTAGAAGGAGTAAATACAGGGGAAGAAAGTTTAAAAATAATAGAATATTTTTCTAATTGGAAGAGAGATACAAGCCTTTTAATTGAATGGGCTCTTCATGTACAGAATAAGATGAATTTTTAAAAATATGCACATCTAGTTGCACACTGGAGAAATTTCAGATAACAATGAGAAAAATTCTAAAGTCATTCAGATGGAAAAATCAAACAAAGAAGAATCAGACGCATCGGTAGAAGCTACAAGTCAAGAGACTAATGTCGTCAACATTATGAAGGAAAATGCTTTTGAGCCTAGAATTCAATCAACCAAGTTTGAGGGCAAAGTAAAGACATTTTCCAACATGGAAAAAGTCAGAAATTTTGTTTACAAACATGGATACATTGTGTGGAAAAAAAAACTGAAAGATAGTATTTCACCGCAATGCAAAGTCAGTTGAAGAAAGAAGGTAGAATGGTATTCAAGAAACATTGGCAGCTGAATGAGACCCAAAGGGTGAAGGGGAGACCACTCAGAAAGTAAAACATATGGCAAGTTCACTTTCAAAAATTGAGTAATAAAAGACTATAGTTCATTTATTATCTAGTCAAATATCCCACTTGGGTCTTTGGGGCAGACTGTTCATGTGGTCGCAACACTGTGAGTCCTGACGACTGGTTTTCAGTGTGTAGAAATAATGTATAGAAAATTATGAGAGATTTGTTTTACAGAATAGCATTAAACTATGAATCTCAACTTTCTAAAAGTATTCCATTAACTGAAACAGAAATACGTGATAAGGCAAGATGGGAAGAAGTATGTAATTTCCTTATCTTTCATAGGTACCAGTCCAGAGTTGGTAAGCCAAGTCAGAGAGGTTTTGGTGAATAATTTAAATTTAGAATGACTAAATTTAAGTGAGGAACTAAAAACAGAAACTGTCATTAGTGGTTGCTGCTGAGAAGTGAAGCTGGTCTGTGTGACCAGTGAGAGAAATCGTTGTACTCACTTAATGCAAGATTCTGTTTTTATTCTTAACCATGTGCATGTCTGACTACTATTCTCTCTGGTGGCTTTGAAGATTTTTCTCTTTATCTTTGATGTCTTACACTACCTCATACTAATGAATATATTCATTTTTATTCCTCTTGCTTGAAGCACTGTGTACTTTTTTTAAGCTCTAAAAACGATCATCTTTCCTCAGTCCCAGACAATTCTTTGCCATTATATCTTTCTGTTTTGTCTCTCCCTAGTCTCGCAATGCTCTCATATTAGAATCACTATTAGAATATATTTAAACTTCTTATTTTTGTTTTTCCCCCATGTGTCTTTATATTTTTCTTTATCTCCTTGTGATAGAATTTGAGTGATTTCCACAGATCTACCTTCCAGTTCCGTTATTCTCCCTTCAGCTGAGTTTTCTTTATACCAATGACTGTATTTTCTACTTTTAGTATTTGTTTTTTTCTCTCTTTTTAAAACCAGTCTGATCTTCTTGTATAATGTTCTTATTCTATAGATGCTATTTATTATTTTTGTTATATTAATTTTCAAGTCCCTTTTTAATTGCTTTGCTATCTGTAATTACTCAGGTGTGAGTCTTGTCATTTCTCATGCCTACCAACACTCATCCAGACGAGTTCCCATAGGTGTTTTGTAACTTTTGCAATTTAGGGCGTGGGTTGCCTTCCACAGATATGCTGCAGGAGCACGGGGTTGTGTGAGCATTTCCGTATATATGTGCTAGGGGGGTTGTGGATATCATGAGTTCTAAAGCAATTTTTAAGTTAGTTTCTCTGCTCAGGATTTCCTTACCAAATGGGCAGTACACATTCCAGAACCACGCCTTGCAAGAGTGATAGTATTTTCCCCAATATAATGGTTTATCATGAATCAAATTACTCTAATAGTAAAAATTTCTGAAGAACTTATATCAACAGCATGATGGATTTGTTGTAGCTTTTTTGTTCCCCACAATGCCAGTCGGCCACTCTTCATTACAATTGAGGAAGTAAATAAGGGGCAAATAGTTAAATAACTTGTGCTGAGTTCTACTGAATTGAAGCTAGAAGAGAATCTAAAGGCTGAATCTCTTTGTTGTTAAAATATATTTTAATTTTATGTGGATGGTGACTGATGCTGACTCAAAGATAAACCTGTACTTTTTGGTGCTATTCTTAACTTTGGCTTCATGATCCAAGGGCCTGGAAGGCGGCTCCCTGAGCCTGATCCTACCCCGTGTCACATGTGGTTAGGCATCTTGGCAGTGTTAATTCTTTCATGCACAATTAGCAGGTTAAAGTGGTAAATTTTGTATGTGACTTCTAGTAGAGACACTGACACATGCAGATCTTCCTTTGTCAATAATTTACTTTTGTCTCTCTTTCTTTCATGTCATGCAATCTGCTAACAAATACCCAAAGCTTGTTGGAGGTAGAAGAGGGTAAAGTGGGGTTAAGTGGAGATGGAAGGAGGCTTGACTTTGGGCTGAGAACACACAGTACAATATGCAGACGACGTATTATAGAATCGTACACTTGAAACCCACATAATGCTATTAGCCAATGTCGCCCCAATTAATTCAAAACTTTTTTTAAAAACCAACTACCTAAAGCTTTTTGAAGACTATTGCTACGTCTTTAAGTTTTTTTTTCCTTCCCATGGTGACTAGCAAAGCATGTGCCTGTGTACATATATAGGCACTCTTATTATAAACGTGCAGATTTGGCAGTTTATTAATAATTTTCTTTCTTCTTACAATTCAATTCAGTCTTTCTGGACATATTTATGTGAACTTTTCAGGAGTGTACTCCCTTTCCATGTTTTTATAGAGAGGATACACAAAGTAGGTAATTCTTACTTATTTATCTCATTTAAAGGAAATTATAACGATTGTTTTGTGTTCTGTTTGCAGAACAGTGTGTACTGAACACCCACGCAAAGCAGAAGAGCCTTCAGCTGAAGGTACAGTATACTGTTGACACTGAAGGAGCTCCTGTGTGGGACAGAAAGTGCTGACAGCTCAAATGGATCCCGTGGAACTGAGAAATGTCAACATGGGACCCGACGACGAGAGCAGCAGCGGAGAAAGTGCTCAAGATAGCTATACCGGGATGGGCAATCTCGAAAAGGCAGCGATGAGCAGGTATGAGGTTCAAAGTGACCGGGCTCCGTGGAGAAAGTAGACGGGTTTATGGATAGGAAGAACACGGGGCTTGTCAGGAAGAACTGGGCTGATTTGAGAGATAGCAATGACATTGATGTTAAACACATCAACTGCCTGATCCTGAAGTACATATTATACCATTTTTATATACTAATTCTTTGTCTGACTAATTTACAACTGAAGTTACAGTGTTCCTATCCTCATTAAATAGACAGAATAACTTAAGTTACATTAGGTTATCACTGCTTTTTCCTATTGGATCATTCTATCTTAGACTCCTCTCCCTCTGACTATGCTTTAAAATTTGCTCCACCCCGAGTTCTGTAGGGCTTCTTTTCTCGCTGAGAGTGTCCTGTCAGCAAAATCATTCATAGCTTTCATGGTTTCACCCACTAGATATACACCATATGAATATATGGAGAGGCCACTGGGAGGAAGCACTATACTTCTCTAAGGAGCCAGTGCAGTACACTTTTGTGTTGTTGGACTAGAAAGGCCCTTGCGATGGAAATCACGGCATTTTCTAGAGCAGGAGAGCACTGTGGCAAAACACGGGGCTTTGGAATCTGCAGAGCGGTTGCCTAACGCTGAAGCAGATGTTTGTCTTCTTTGAGCTTCACTGGAAAGTGCGGGGTGGCAAACCAGCACCCACTTCTCTGAGACTAAAATGAGTGCCTAGACTATAGATGGCACTCAGTAAACGTCTGTTCTTCCCCCTCTGCTTCATCACCCTTAGTAAATCGACCTAAACCAGAGGGCTCCTGTGTTTCTGAGAAGGATGCACACAGACACGGGCTCTGCAGAGGAGGCCAAGCTGAAGGAGACCTACCGAGCCGTTCCACTTGGTCCTCTAAAAGCTGTAATGGAAAGAGCAAGGATGCTTTTGTTAGGGCTCATACAACAGGCTCTGGACTGCTCACAGGGCCTTACCTTCTCGCTCTGACTCATGCATGGGCCGTCATTTCCCAATTGAACAATCACCTTAAAATGCGTTTTGTTTCTGTTTGCTTCGCATTGAGCCTTTACTTGTACATTTTTGAGAAATTCAACATAATGCATTTATTTGGAACCATTATACTTGTGTTTTCGGTACATGCTGGATTCATATTCAAAACATTTAAGACACTGGGGACATTTCTCGTGTATTTTATACAGTCTTGGCATGTTTTATGAGTACAACTCATCCCATGCCAAAATAAGAGCATGCAAATGCCTTGAAAAAGAAAATCTAATTACTTCCATATTCTAAATTTTAAAAACTACTTACGGACTAAAGGATTCTAGTTTATTGATTAAGGTAAAAAGTAGAATGTCGGATATTTCAGAGTTGAACTCATTTTTGTTTTTATCCTTAGGCCCTTTTCGGTTCCATTTCATCTTGTCTCATATTCCAATTCTGAATATTACACACCAGTCTCCACATAGCAAGTATATTAACTGCAGACTCAATGAAGCACCAAAGTGGGCGAGTGCAGAGGTGGGAGGAGGCAGCATCTGAGGGCACTATGCTTCCCATGAGAAGTAGGAGGAGAATGCCAGGAAATGCTCCTAACTTGTATGTTCACTTGAGGTTCTCGAAAACCCACACCTTAGGTTCTCAAAAGCACATTAAATTTTGTGATTTTGTCTGCGTGTTCTATCAACACCTGATAATTGTTCTCCATTTTCAAAAAGTAACCTTGTTGTCCCTTTTCCTCACAAGATTATTTTCAGGATTCATTCCGATTATTAACTATAATTTGCACAGATCTCCCTTAATAATCATTTTGCACTTTTCTGTTTCTAAGGGTTATTTTAATACAATATTCTCCAATTATTTTATCTTACTATGTCATGGAAGAAATGCCCCCAAAATGGAAATCTATCTAATTATAAAGCACTTTTCTAATTAAAATTATCCTTGTTATATAAACCATGTCTCTGATGACAAGGCTATGTATTACATTATACAAGAATAACATGATAACCAAAAGCCCAGCATGATGGCAAATACTGATAATTTTCAACCATACCCATTCTCTCCTTCTACTTAATTTTTAATTTTTATTTTTATCTTTATTATATTTTTTCACCATCTAGTCCCCTTATACCTGCCACCCCGCCGCCAGCAATCACCACACTGTTGTCCATGTCCATGAGTCCTTTTTCCTTTTTGCTTGATCCCTCCACCCCCCACTTCCCCACCGCCCTCGGCTGTCATCCTGCTTTCCATCTATGAGTCTGTCCCATTTTCCTTGTTACTTCAGTTCATTAGATTTCACAGATGACTGAAATCGCGGTATTTGTCTTTCTCTGACTGGTTTATTTCACTTAGCATAATGCTCTCCAGGTCCATCCATACTGTCACACAGAGTAAAATTTTATTCTTTTTTATGGCTGAGTAGAATTCCATTGTGTAAATGTCCCATAGTTGTTTTATCCACTCATCTACTGATGGACCCTTGGGCTGCTTTCATATCTTGGTGATCATAAAGAACACTGAAATGAATTTAGGAGTGCTTATGTTCTTTTGAATTAGTGTTTTGGTTTCCTTTGGACATAATCTCAGAAGTGGGAAGCTGGGTCAAAAGGCAGATTCATTTTTAATTTTTTGAGGTATCTCTATACTGCTTCCCACAATGGCTACATGAATCTGCATTCCCACCAGTGGTGCAAAAGTGTTCCCTTTTCGACTAAGAAGCATGCATAGTTGAGCATTCCATATTGCAGAAAGAAAACCTGTGAGATATTTTGCAGTGTCAAAATACAATGGTGGCAGCTGGACTCATTAGTCAAGCCTTCTGGAAAAGCGGCTGAGACTAGATTCATAGCCTCGGAGACCCTGGCATTTGCCACAGGAGCCGACCAGGACAGTGAGGGGTGCGCAGGTTCCAGCCTGTGCCCAGGTAGACCACCATCACAATGTTCCATCAGGAGTGACGTTTTAATGCTCTGCTTCCCTCTCAACTCTTGTACTAATTCATTGGGCTTCTTCAATGTTTTTCTTAGTTACATCCATTGCCTAATAATCCAAGCATATTTTCAGAGTAATGAATATACACAAACTCACACAATGAAAACAACCAAACACAACACCGAGCTACCATTGAACTACTTTCCAGCAAGGGCTATATGAATAAACAGGTGGAGCCCAAAAAGAGGAAAATATCAACTGAATATATTGAAAATGTCAACTTGGCGTCTGGGGGGCGGGGTTAGGCATGCCACTTCACTTATTTGAGCCACAGTCACTTCATCCTTAGAGTAGAGGCACAAAAAAATACCCTCTCATAGGGATATTTGAGCATCAGATGAGATGAGGACCACAGTGCCTAGGCATCAATAAACATTTATTGAATTAATTATCTGATTATGTTGTGCTAGTAGTTGAGAAATGCCCATTACAACTCTTCATCCTTCCTTGGGAAGGCCTGTAAGTGGGAACAAAATTAGCTCTAATTATTCTTTTTCTTGCACAGTTCATGTGGGGAGAAGAAATGTGGTTTTAAAAATTCCAGCTAAAACTAACATTTTCTTCCATCACAACTTCCTCCCTCACTCCCACAACTGGAGCTCAGTCATTGATCTTGAAGGAACACTCAAAAAAAGAAAAAAGAGTTCGGGGTGTCTTGTTTTGGCTCTCCTAGTCAGTTGCTGAGCTCCCCTGAAACAAATATAATTCAGAGCATTGACTTCGATGTGTTTACTTTCTTATTTTCTTTTTTATATGCATGTTCAGTCAGTTTGCTAACGGAGATGATGAAAGTCAGGAATTCCTAACAAATGGATTTTTGGGGAAAAAGAAGCTGACAGATTACGATGATGAACATGTAAGTGAACTTCTGCTTTCAGGCAATAAACAGGACCAGAGGGTGTCTGATCCACCAGGTCTCTGTGGGAAAACAGTGTGACTGAAATTTTCCAAGCCTTGATCAGCACATTCTCTGTTTATTCAGGCCCTTACTGAAATAAGGGCTTGTTTTTCCTGTTCGCCATATGGCTACATAAATCATTTATGAAATTTATTTGTTTTTTGGAAAAATCATTCTAACCCAAATGTAATCTGCAGTCATACATGCTTTCCCTTCTTTATGTTACTTAACCTGTATCTCCTATTTTCACTGAGACCCTAGCTAAGGCTCAGCACAGCATTCCATTGAAAATTGCATGGATTTTATTGAAGTTGAGTCAATAAAAAGCTTTCATTCACTGTGATTTTATCTTAGTCTTGTATCTTAGACACTACTCTCCAGGCAAGATAATGTGAAAATAAGAATAATCCAAAAGTGGTTCATCCTCGGGAAAATATTTGCTTATAATGCACCTCTTTTTCTTTAAGCACCCCGGAACCACCTCCTTCGGGATGTCCTCATTTAACCTGAGTAATGCCATCATGGGCAGTGGGATCTTGGGCCTGTCCTACGCCATGGCCAACACAGGGATCATCCTTTTTATGTAAGTGAATGGACATGTCTGCGTTGGGTTCGAACCTGGTGTTCTTTTCATTAACAACCTGTAGTTTGGTCTTTGTGAACAGGAATAATCTGAGGAATTATTAGCATATCCCTCTTGCTTTGAGATAAAACAGCAACTCAAAGAATACTCAGAGCAGTCAAATCATAGTACTTGTTCAGCCAACCATGCCTAACCACATGGCAGAAACTGTATGTGCTCAACCAAGCAAAGTGATGGAGAAGCTCCCCAACCCCAGTCTATAGGACCATTTCAAAGAGTAATTCATTATTTAGTGAATGCTTACAACAATTTAGTGTTTAATAGTCAAAAGATTTTTCTCAGATACATGTCAGACTTTCTAACCTCTTAGGAAAGAGACCCACACCAAACCAGGGCCCCGCACGCTCTGGTTCCACGTCCTGTCTCATCCCTCATGTCTCTGCGCACCAGAAATGCTGGGCAACCTTCTCTCCACCCCCTGAAGATGCCATGTTTTCTCTCACCACGGGGCCGTTGCACGTGCTCTTGGAGTCCTCTCACGGATTTTCCTTTTCATGTAGTTAACGCCTGATATATGAGCTCAGCCTCATCTCTGGGCTGGCTTCCCTGACCTCCATGACTGGGACAAACTACCTTATTATACACTTACTCCCCAGTTTTAACATTTGAGTGAAGTTGTATGAGTCATTTGATTAATGTCTATCTCCCTCGCTACACTATAGTCTCCAGACAGCTGAGCTTATGTCTGTTTTTACTCATCACATGTCTGTATCCCCAAGAGACTGAGGACAAGCTTACAACAGGGAATATTTGTAGAATGGCCCAGGTTTATTCCTGAACCTATGTACTTGAATCAAACATGGTCAAATGCTGCCTAAGATTAGAAAAGCCACATAGCTGACCTGGAGGATGGACACTGCCTTGTCCGTGACAGACGGCCACAGATGTCTGTGTGCATTACGTACTGCCTGGTATTTTCCAGGACACAGTTGGCAGCACTGGGATTCTTCACAGGAATAAAGTCTAATGTTAGTCAGGCATCTGTGTGAATACAGATCACAATCTCCAATGCAATGCTGGAGCAGTAAATAACTGTCTAAGAATGCAGCATTTGTGTTATCCATACACGCCACTTATGTTCTGAGCATCACTTATGATTAGACAATCACACAGCTATTTGAGGGCTAAGAATCAGGCAGGACTATAAATATTTATATTGTGTTAGTGCTTTCATTGAAGTGTTTCAGTTATCATGTTTTTCAGCTGAATGGGTTTTTATGTTCAAAGTCAACTTTACTTTTATAAGCCATGTTTGAAATCAACTCATTGTTTTCGACTTGCTGAATCTTAATGACTATCGATGTATTCATATATGTAGTTGTATATTTATTTTTTCTCATTAATGACATATGCTATTAAAATAATTAGGAAGTTAGCGTAGATCACTATGAAAAGAGAAAAGAAGTGCTTCCCCCAACACGAGAGCCACGGATCATTCTCCTGGGAGGAGACTATTCCACTTTTAAAACCAAGAACCTCATTTCAGGCTCACAAACATGGAGCAGATTAATTTGGCCAGAGAAATTAAATTTCTAGACATTGCAGGTATGTTTTGGTCATCTAAGCAGCACAAACTGGATGCAGTTCTCTCTCCTAATTCACAGCAAGTAACACAGGATTTCACTGGTTTTACTCTTAGTATTTTCTGCGAAGCAACCTTGTGTTCAGAATACAGGAATGTTCAGTATTTTTCCAAGAAACAAAATTATGTAATCTGAATTACATAATTCTTTAAAAACAGGTAAGTTCATAAGGCATCCAGAAAAATATATGAACAAGTCATTGATTATTTAGTTTCGGTACAGCATAGTAGAGTAGTTGTAAAATTAATGACTCATGAAATAGAAAATGGGATGACAGTAACCTGAGGGGAGAGGGGAGGGAATTTTAGGGGAAAAGGGAGGGGATTATAGGAACAAGTATAAAGGATACATGGTCAAAAAACTAAGGAGGGTGGAAACAGGAGGGAGGTGGGGAGCACTGGGGGGGTGGACTGGGACGAGAGTAAAAGACAGAAAACTGTACTTGAATAACAATTAAAATAAGAAAAAAAAATTAAAAAAAGAAAAAAATTAATAACTCATGGTCTGAATGCATAGTTGCAACACGGAGTTCAGCAGGAATTACCAAAGAATATGATAAGTTGTGGGGAAAATGTTTAGCTTGCTCTTATCATGTAAAAACAGACAAAGAATACAGGTTTTTTTCAGGTCAGGTAAAGTTTAGTATTGCTCCTTAAATTATTATGTAACTGCCTCTATTCATCTTATTTTTGCTCTCCAATTCTTGGTCACTATCTACATAAAGAGATCACACATGCATGTGGACATGCGGAGGGCCCCGAGATGATTTTTTCTGAACCTAGAAAAGCAATACCCCTGCACCCCACACTTACCTTTCTCTGTTTCTCTCTCACACAGGCAATTGCCTGACCCTCTGGGTCTCCCACTTGACCTCTAAGTGCTGGGTCAGTAGTGATGGAGCTCAGACTCTGCATGCTTTGGCTTCTCTGTTTCTAGGTTTCAGATTAAGGTTTAGTCAGACTATTGAATAGCCCTCCAATTATGAATGTTGGTGCAACTATCATGCAAATGTGATGTACATTGAGCCATGGGCTGAGTAAGTAGATGTGGTATTTGCTAATTTTGCTATACATTTAGCATCTAGGTTAAGTTATAAACTAGATTTTACTACTGGGTAACGTTAAAAAGAGACATGTTAGGAATTTCAGGTAGTGGGTTTTGGTCCACAGACAGCCGATTCCAGTTCTCTGACTTTGAAGAGTGTGTGTGGAGCTCTGGAAGGAGCGTCTCAGCTCACTGCCAATCCACACACTTTTGAATGGTGATGATTAAAAGGCCAATGTGAGGATTTGTTACACTGCCTGTTATTATGTCACTTATTTTCTGCTCTCTGTTTCCTTCACAGCATCATGCTGCTTGCTGTGGCAATATTGTCGCTCTATTCAGTTCACCTCTTATTAAAGACTTCGAAAGAAGGAGGTATGCCGCCCGCTCATCAAGTCTAAGTGTTCGGTTTTGATCCTCATTAAAGGTCTGTCAGTCTGTAGCTCCGTAACTCAAGGATGATTTGGGTCAGTTCCACATTTCATTTTCTTCTGACCCCCACGACCTGGTTTCTCAGTGTTTTCAGTTATTTGAGCAACTGAGAGGAATACGAGTCAACAGGCTCAAGTAGAAGCCAGATTGATAAAGAGATTTTTGGTGAATAATGCAAATAAGAGTTTCGGCTGCCTTCGTGGAGCTCATGTGAATGAAGCCACTGTTTCTTATTGAGAATATCTGAACATATTTTGAGTTGGTTTTTGAGACTGTGCTTTTTGAGTTTATAATTTCTACATGGTGCTTATTCACATGTGGGATGCCATTGTAGAATTATATTACAGAAATATGTTAGTCATTGAAACCCTCTTTTTTAACAAGGTAATTTTATCTTTGATTATAGGGTCTTTAATTTATGAAAAATTAGGGGAAAAAGCGTTTGGATGGCCTGGGAAAATCGGAGCTTTTATTTCCATTACAATGCAGAACCTTGGAGGTAAGGGGATGATGTTGCTTTCAATAGGCTCCTTCAACTTCCTAAAGAATGTTTAGTATATAAGAAAACTCTTACAGTAATATACAGCACTTTAAATACAGAAAAATAGTTGCTTTGTAGCTTTTAAATTAAGAAAATAAGTTTTTAAAAATAGACGCACCATTTCTCTTTAATTAAAAATAGCAATATGTAAGAATGAAATACTATATAAAATCCCACCCATTGAATTCTGGAATTAAAATATAGAGTAAAAGTTTCCTTGAAGTCTGGGTGTCAGCCTAAGTGTTTCCCCCTCTTGCTAACCCCAAACGCCCAATCAAATACCACGCAGCTCCTTCTCACCCTGTCTCTTCCTTAACCTCTTCAGTCTTGCCTAGCATTCTGTTCTCACCACCGTAGCCGTCACCTGAGCTTGAGCCGCTCCTGCTCCCGTCTCTACCTCATTCTCCAGATCAACTTTCTCAAATTCAAATCTAGTTTTGCTTTTCCTCTGCATAAGATTCTTCCTCCACCTACCTGTCTGATACCTTTCTTGTCCACCCTCATATCTGTCTGTCTATCTACTAATATCTATCTATATTTCTCTACCTACCCCGTGAGTGTCCTGTGTCTCACCATAACACACTATCCTCAGTTCCCCTGTTCCTGTAGTCCTCTGTCCTAACACACAAACACACAATGACACAGATCCGTTGCCTCCCTCTCTCTGTTCCCAGGATCTAGAATTTCTCTAGGCTTTTAGGATCTAGGGTTCCCTAGTTCCTCTGGGTTCCTTTCGCCCTCTTTGTAGGTATCTTGTCTGTCACTATTTTTAAAAGGTATTTTTAAACCCTTGCATAGATAACAGAATGGCAGATTCTGATGCATTGTGGCTTCTGAATTTGAGTCTGTTTCTGTCACTATCTGTGACCTGGGAAAATCACTTTGCTCCTCTGAGTCTAATTCTCCATCTATGAAAATGAGAGCAATATTCCGCCCTCACAAGGTCCTTGTAAGGCTGAATTAAGGCAACATGGCACATAATATGGGTTCGGTACATGCTTCCTTCCTGCCTGGTTCTCAATTCAATATCCATGTGTCTGGAGCCCTTTTGATTATTTTTTTAAATGAGCATTATTATAATTTTAAGACAAACAAATGCTAACCGTGAAAACTAAAACATTGCATAAAATATAAATGACAAAGAAACGTTAATGTAAGTCACCCTTAGAGATAACAACTGCAGGTTTTTCTCTATGCCAAAGTTAACAAATATATTGTTTCTGTTAAAATTGGATCTTTTTATAACACTAGTTTGCAGTTTGCTTTTTTAATTTAACACTATGCCTCAAATATACTCACATATTATTCTTTTTAATGACTTTCGAGTTTTCCATTGTGCAAATGCAGCGTAATTAGTTTACTAAACCCTTTCCTGACGAAAAGTTGGGTTGTTTCCAGTTTTTCACAATAACAAACAATGCAGCACTAAATAAATTCACACAGAGATCTTGAAAATAGGTAACCTTTTCTGATAAATAAAATCTCCCTGGAGTCATCTAGGATTTCAGGAATGCGACAATTCATTATAGCCTTTATCTAACTGTATCTGCTCCTGGTCATGGATACTTGTTAAGCAGAGCCAGGATAGTAGTTAAGCAGATAAAATCCAAAGATATATTGGTTTGTATTTGTTTCTTCTCATATTTTTTTTTGTATTAGGACTACAGTCTTGGGCAGAATTTGGCAATAATGCCAGGATGGCTGCATTCATTTTACTGGTTTGGGGTCATAAGCCTTTCAGCGTGCCCCCCACCCCCACCTTCCTGTCCTCCACCAAACAGACTGCTCTACATTTGGTTCACGTGTTCAGCCTTATCAAGATTTAAAGTACCAAGGGTTTCATAGGATCACCTTGTAGTAGTAGATCTATTTTACTTATTTGGACAACTGAAATAACCACGCACATTTAGCCCTGAATCCAACAGGCTGGGTGACAATAGCAAGGCCTGTTGCTTGAAGTACAGCTGCTATTGTGTTTCCAAATAATGGAATGAGCTGCAAAGTGGTCTCTCGAGCAAGCCACACACACGAAAGGAAGTGTGGCTTTCAGGGAGTAAGATACAATTTTATATTGTCCCTGACAATGCTCTCACTTTGGTTACTCTATATGATCAGTGGCTATTTTGCCCGAAGGGAAATCACTTGTATTTCTGTATTGAGCAACTCCACATTTAGAACGTTCAATTTCCTCAGTCCCCTGAAAATTAACATTTACCATGGATGTTTCAACACTGGCAAAATAATGTTGACATTACCCAGACAGGTCTGGATCATTCTAAATTTTTAAAGACCAAACACATTAACAGTGGTAACATTACTGAAAGTCAGCAATAATAGCTGTCTAAAATTGCATGGTACCTCGCGGAGCCAGTTAATCAGAAATATCTCCTGTTTACGCTCTGTAAGATTTAGCTGTAGCCAAGGTCTTTGTAAAGATTAACCAAATACTGTTTGCAGAAGTTACATCAGTTATCGTAAGAATCATCCCACTTCCCAATAGAGAAGCCGCCACTGGCCCAAGATCAGGAAGCTTATAGTTTGCATGTGGACTGTCATTGTCAAGCTGTGTGATCTTGGACATGTCATGTAAGCTTTCTGTCCTCAGCTGTGGAAAGAAGATAATAACATGTATCTTGCTGTCTACAGGGAGTAAGTAATGTGCAGAACTGAACAATGTGGGGAATTTTGTTATCACCGTTATTACTTTTGTTTGAGGTTAAGGAAATAGCTTAATATTCATTAATACTAATAGTTTGGTCTACAACTGAGTATTTGCTTTAAAATGTCTGTTAGCAAAGACTCGCCAGAAGGATGCAGCATACAGTTAATGCTACCAATGTAAAACATGTCTGTTTATCTGTAATTGAGTCTTGACTCTTGACTGTGTGTCAAACACCAAATTAGTATTAACTTCACTGAGTGGGAGCACTTGAGAAAGAGATGTTGCAGAAATCCCTACAATTGCTGGCAAAAGTGTCTATTGTGCATTATACATACATACACATATTTCCAGGGTTTGGGTTTACAGATTTCATCAGGTTTTTGGAAGAGTACAAGATCACACGTATATCACTTACCTAGATGCTCAAGAAAGGTTTCCATTGTGTATAATTTCTTATACAGCCAAAGGGAAACCAGAATGTAGAGGAGGAAAAAACCTCACTGAGAAAGGGGGGAGAAGCTATCCTCTCCTGTATTCTCACCAGCCCCGTATGACTCCAGTTTAGAGACTCGTGGCCCAAGACTTTGTGGGCCCCTCAGGGAGGATACAGAGACCTAGACTGGCACCCAGCGGGGGACAGCCAGAGTGACACGGAGTCGGCCCTGCTTCGCCCTGCCATTCTGGCCTCCCCTCCTGGCCCATGCCTCTTGTTGCCAGCCCCCTCCTCAGATTGTACAGACACTGAAGCAGGCACACTCAGCACAGTCCGAGAGGACTTAGAACTAATGAGGGGGAAACATTCCAGGGGCAGCTTCACTGAAAACCTCAGAGCAGAATTTAACACAGAATCATCAATCGATACCGTTAGTGGAGTTCCACGCTCAAGAGCCAGAGGGCCAAATGTGTATTTTTGAAAAGAACTTGGAAGCAGTACAAAATACACAGTGGGTGAGTTTTCATGCAGTTTGGTGGATTAAATGCTCATCTTACTGGAAGAATATATATCCCAAGTGCAAGGATTTCTCACAACTCACCTGTGACCTGAGTGCTGTGCACCCTACTGAGTTGTCATGCTTTTCATTTCAGCAATGTCGAGCTACCTCTTTATCATTAAATATGAACTACCTGAAGTGATCAGAACATTCATGGGACTTGAAGAAAATACCGGGTATGTCTTAGATTCTCTCTGTAATGTCCAGTGACTCATTCTAGTCGTCTTTTCCAATCCTAATATTCTGGCTGGTCTTTCTTTTCCAGAGAATGGTACCTCAATGGCAACTACCTCGTCCTATTTGTGTCCATTGGAATCATTCTTCCACTTTCTCTTCTTAAAAATTTAGGTGAAGTCATTTTTAAATTTTATTTTTATTGTACACTGTAATAGCAAGCTGATTGTAGATGCCATATTAACCTTCCAGAATTTCTCTGCTAACTCCCAGGTTACCTTGGCTATACCAGTGGATTTTCTCTTAGCTGCATGGTGTTTTTTGTCAGTGTGGTAAGTGATTTATTGACGTGATTCTTGTAGCTTGGGGAGTATGAGATGCATTTAGTGCCTGAATTTGTGTTCTCTTTTTGTGCAAGCAACTCACTAGCATGAAAGAGTTGTTGCATCACAAGCAACTTTTTTTTTGTATTCTATTTTGGAATGAGAAAAGAACAGTCATGAGTTTAAAAATAGTTGAGTTAGAATGTCAAGACCATTGCTAAATAGTATGTTTTAGGCTCACAATATATATTTGGACAGAAAGAACACTTCAAGCAGGAACATGACAGTAACCCAGCATTTAGTAAGGTGGCGAAAGACGATGATACGAGTCCCAGAAGAGAAACGAGTAGGCTACAGAATCAGCCACATCCACACAAATCAGCCATCTTCTCTTACACATCCTTCCCGTGAAGAGAGGGCACCCACAGTGGGATTAAGACAGAAGCCTCTCCTCACCTCCCTCCAATCCCCACCAAAAGAGAATTTCTCATAATATTATGGCTACCAAATTTTATACAGCATTTCTCCAGAGAGAGAAAGGAGGTGAGGAGAATTTTTTAACAACCCATATTATCGTTAGTTTGAAGAAATAAAAGATGTGAAATACAGCAAGGAAATGATGGTCTTTCTCATGGAAGAGTATGCCTGAGGCTTAGGATGATTCATGCAAGATACTGTCCTGTTGACTCAAAGAGGAGGGCTGCCAAACGCAGTTCCAACTCTCCTCAGGACAGGGGCTGGAGGGGGTCTCCACTGTCCATTAGTCTAACTGGAACCCTCAGCACGGGCTCCCCACTGTCATCCTGCAAGGCACACATATGTATTTTCATTTCATTGTTTTCCTCAAAAGGCTGACTTTTTTTAAATGACTGTGTCTAGGTGATTTACAAGAAATTTCAAATACCCTGCCCTCTGCCCATTCTGGATCACAGTGTTGGAAATGTGACATTCAACAATACACTTCCAATGCATATGGCCATGTTCCCCAACAACTCGGAGAGCAGTGGTGTGAACTTCATGATGGATTACACCCACCAGAATCCTACAGGGCTAGATGACCACCAGGCCAAGAGCTCTCTTCATGGCAGTGGAGTAGAGTATGAAGCACACAGTGACAAGTGTCAACCCAAATACTTTGTTTTCAACTCCCGGGTAAGTGCAAGGCCTGGGCCTCTAATGAGCCCAGCAGTGTGGCCCCTGCGTTTTCCTTTCACTAGCTGAGATGGTCTGGGATTGCAATCTGCGTGAGAATGCTAAACATGCTGTGTTGTCTTTGTTTTGCAGACGGCCTATGCAATTCCTATCCTCGCATTTGCTTTTGTATGCCACCCTGAGGTCCTTCCCATCTACAGTGAACTGAAAGAGTAAGGCAGCCATCCTTTTAGCATTCTCCTTTGCTTTGAAAATGGGCTTCTATGTTCAAAGGTGCATGGTTTATAGCTTTCTCTTCAGAGAAAGTTGGTGTTACAACCACTCTTCAGTAATGTGCTTTAACCAAAAAGGTATGAATTAGACCCCTCACTGCACTACCCTGTCTGCTTCCTTCTCTTCTACTCCTCCATCTTAACAGTATGGGGGAAGGGGGTAGGAGCCAATGGCTGTAAGGGTGGGCAAGGAGAATTTGAATTTTGATGGAAAGAAGTTATGTCACCTGAACTGGAAATTACCACACTCATGAAGACCAAACATTATGACTAGGGTGACTTTACTAAGCCACTGATGTCACCTGTGGTCAGTCCCTAATCCTCGTCTCAAAGACATTCACCACAAAGATGTGCCAATATCTGACCTTCATGGTCTTGTCTGTACAATGGAGACATTGGCTAGGCAATCTCATTTCTCCCAGTTGACATTCCATGAGTCGCTGATACCCTTCTCCCTTTGAGGGTGTTGGCAGCTACTATAGGGTGAGTTGGGTCTGAGCCCAGTGTAGCAGCTTCCCTCTTTACCTGTAAGGGACAAGGTCATATAATAATTTTCAACTTCTTTATCCCAGACAATAACAATCTCAGTCTTCGTTTTCACCAAATAGCGATAACTTTCCCCATAAATTCTGATTTACCTCATAAGAAATTTTTGGAACTTTCAAATATCTTGATGTCTTTGATTTACTAGGAAAATCACATGTAGCAGTTACTTTAGAGGCCAGACAATTAAATTTCAGCCACTGGGTGCCTTCTAGAATGGTTCCTAGAAGTTGTCCAGGTAAAAATTTCAAGCATCCTGGTGATAATGTCAGAACTCCTGGAAGTAGGGCTTTGCTGGTTCCAGTAGGTACTTGTCCTAATTTAACCTACCTCACTATGAAGTAGTAAGACTTTCATGTTAATCACATTACTAAATACTCAGTAGACAAGCTTACTTATCAACACAAAATAAACTGGTCTTCTCAGAAAGTGGAAGACTGAAGGAGTAATGTTTTAGAAAAATGGAAACAAATCCTTCAGGACTCCCTAAGACAAATTTAAATAAGCTGTGTCTCTGCACCAGAAATGAGGTTTTATAATGAGTAGCACAAACATGCATTCCTTCGTTGTTTCCTTATTTTAATTGTAAAAAGCTATCTGTTCATAAATTTAAACACAAACAAGCTCAGTGTTCTTTTTCTTTTCAGTCGGTCTCGGAGGAAGATGCAAACAGTGTCAAATATTTCCATCACGGGGATGCTCATCATGTACCTGCTTGCCGCCCTCTTTGGTTACCTAACTTTTTATGGTAGGTCACTTTGCCAAAGTCATTTTCTTTCTGCAAATCCTAGTTGGACTGATCGTTAACCCGGGAAGGTATCATTCTTTTGATTACCCTCCCAAGCAGAATGGAATGGAGATACAAGTACTCAATTAACATGCTATCTTAGTCATTCCACTTGACCTAAGAAAATGGGATCTGAACCAGCTTGGCTAACAGGTTACAACAATCTGAAAACCCATACATGTTGTATTTAAAAGAGTCCTCAAATTTAATTATTTTCCTGCTGGGATAGATGATATTTCTTTGGCTTGACTCCCTAGTCCATCTCAAGCTAGAAGCAATGAGAGTGAATCTAATTACATGTTGAAAACTATCAAGCAAATGGTAGAAAAACTACAACATTGCTGAGTTGGAGCCTGCTTCTTAGTTACCAGTCAAGTTGACTTTGAGGGCTTGGAACATTAGGCTTTTTTTTTGTTTTACTCATCCCATTCTATGTTATAGTGAATGGTTTCCTAAAGAAAGAAAATTACGTGACAGAATTCCCTTAAATCTGGGAATGTACTATCAAAACAAAATGTGACCATGGCCACATTAGATAATGCCTAAAACATTTCCTCTGTGGCATCTTAGCAGGACACAGAAGGGAGCAGGACTGTTACTCCCTTCCAGGAAGCACGGCCTCATAGACGAATTCCAGGGGTTGAACATGGAGCTGCTGGCCTTTGTTTGCACTAATCGATGTGACCAGCATATATATACTTTCTTGTATAAACTTAACTTTTTGCGTTCTTCTGAATGACTTGAAAAATTAAATTGATTGCAAGACAAGTTGGGGAGGAAAAGACTGGGGGAGAGGGATCATCCTGTGATTGAGTTTTATTCTATTTGACTAATATTTGGCTAGTAACCAAGTACTGACTTTACATTGGGCGTTAACTCCTTGCTGGTTGTGAGTTAATGAAAGTCAGGTCAATATCACTGAAGGAATTTTTTTTATCCACTTTTGTCTGATTTTGAGGAGAGTAGTGGGAAAATCAGACTGCACTTGATTCTATCAGCCTCTCTTTGTCCCTGAAATTCTGAATGAATGTGTTTTCCAGGAGGGCAGCTTCTTAATCTTAGAGCAATATTCACTGGGAGACTTTGTAAAAATTGTACTAACTCATCCTTGCATGTTGCTTATACTGACTCTGAGTTTCATAAGACAAGCAAGAACTTGAAAAAGCCCAAATGTACCTGTGTGTCAGTGTTGTCATGGAGTCACAGCTGTTGAGCTTGAAAAAATGTTAGAGATCATTCGTCCTAGGGTTTCCCTACTGGGTTAGGAGAAGCCGCCTCAAGGCTGGCCAGGCGGGTGGGGGCCGAAGTGGGGTGACAGGATGTGAGGGACAACCGGTGGGGCGTGGGCTTTTCATGCCCTTCAACCAGAGCACCTTAGTCTATCGTCTGTATTGGGATGCTTCTGTAGAGCAGAAATAGATTTGTCACCATGCAAATGAGCTAGAGAAGCCTCCTGGCAATTTCATATCAGCTTCTTCAACTTACACGCTTCAGGACCCCTTTGTTCAACGGTGACACGGCTAATGAGCTCAGAGACATAGTGAAAACAGAGGTGTCTGCATTTACAGACATGGGCTTTTTCTACTGTGCGATGTTCCCTCTATAGAATTTAGATACAAGTAATCGGTAACGACTGCACAGCACCAAACGAACTCTTTCTATTCTTCCTCTTTGTAGGAGAAGTTGAAGATGAACTACTTCATGCTTACATCAAAGTGTATACCTTTGACACCCCTCTCCTCATGGTTCGCCTGGCAGTCCTTGTGGCAGTAATGCTGACTGTGCCCATCGTCCTGTTCCCGGTAAGTACATGGAGCTTTGAGGAAAGAATCCTGCTTGACTCTGTAGATTAGTACATACGTTCTGACTTGATACACACTTATTATAATGTGAGTTTGCAATTGCAATGCCTGCGGACATTATTTTTTATATAGCATTTTAGAGTCACTTAAAATTGATTACTTAATATGTAAATAGAGCAAATATTTTTTGTTGTTAAATATTTTTGAAGTGTAGGGAAAAATCATGAAATATACTTATTTTTATTTTCCAGCCTTATTGATGCAGAAATTTATTTTTAAATTCAAGTTCAAAAAACAGATCTTGAGCTCCTATTTTGTGGATTAGTCGAAATGAGTGGGACTTCATATAACTTCTTGAAAGCCAAAACCACAATAACTTGAGAGTCATATTACATTTTCACCATAGTTTTGAAGGTATTCCATCTTTCCCCCAGTTTACTGTGCAATGATAACACCCAAAAGTCACCTTATTTAGTTCCTTGAAGTTAATGAAAAGGGGATTCATGTTAAGTAAATTACATCCTAAAACAAACTTTCTTGAAAACGTGGTATTACCCATCGTATATCTCTTCTCCTGCTCCCCAAACTGACATGTGTCTTCAATGCGTCGCCCCTTCTCAGCCTTTGCCATTGACGTCAGTTTCTCTGGGATCACAGAGCAGGGCTGGTTGTGGAGATTTGGGCTGGGCGAGTTAAAACCACCACCTATGGATAAACATAGGTCTGCGCTCTCCTGCCAACTCTTCTCCTTTCATAAACACTGAATTTACTCATTCATTTTAGGGGAAGAAATAAGCGACACAGTAACCAGCACTGTCCTGTACGGAATGTTCCATGCAGGGCCAAGCGTATGAGGACTACTCATATAATGACTCTGTGGTCACTTTAAATGCAGTTTGTGTCCTGAAATATTTTTTGGCACATTCCTTTTTCATGACTACATGAAATCATATCCCTGTTACTCTGTTGGCTAATATTTACTGTTAAATAATGTCTTGCCTCTCATATATCTGAAAGTATTTTAAATGACATGCACGCAGCTTTAGCCTACAGTCAGCTCCTTGGTGGGTACAAGGCAGAAGACAGCTGTAGACAGAAAGTGTATTACAGGGGCACATTTCTAAGCAAACGATGTCACTGGGAAAAAAATATCGGCGCTCTCCTTTCTGTGTGTAAAGATAGCGCTAACTAAAATTTGGGGCATGGTAGATGCATCATTGTTCAATCAAAGCATCTTATCAGAGAAGGCTGGTATGTGCTTCTGTATTGCTTTATTCATAAATGCCAACTGTAGTGCTTTCAAGTCGTGGTCTTGGGAGATTAACAGGCTTGGCTGTGCTCACACAGCTAGCTGGCAGCAGTTGAACTAATGCGGCGCTCCAGGCGTGACAGCGAGGGCTGGATCATGACAATGGAAAGTACAACTCAGCCTTTCACTTACTGACGACCTTTTCACCTCTACATTAACAACCCTGACATCCCCATAGGCATTCTTCCCCTGTGTCATAGGTGAGGCACTGGCGCAAATCTGACCATCAGGAGCCGTAGTAGGTTGGAAATACCCCCATTCGATGTCCATTAGAACCCAAATGGACCATTACAAACAAAGTTCAGAAAAATAATTAACTGCTCTCCTTCATTACCCAGCCTTAGCTTTTTATGAAACATTGTGCATGTAACTCTGTTTTGCCCTCACAGTGTCACATTGAGATGATCTGTTTACTTGTCCACATTTCCCTGGGTGGTAAGTCCCTGGAGGTTAGGGACGTACATGGAGACTGGCATAAGGTAGTCTCAGCAAAGTTCGCTAAGAAAAACGGTCTCCAGATGAGTCCTGCCTTTTCTGGAGATGTACAAACTCCCCTTTCCAGCAACTGCATAGACCGTTCTCCTTGCTGACACTCGTCAGGAATCCCGGCTTGGATGAGGGTCTGGGCTGAATGAACGGAGCCTCTGTGGACGTGGCGGATGGATGACAAGGAAGCAGGTCCAGCCTCCTTGTCCCCGTCAGTGCTGCAAGGCTACCTCCAGACCCTTTTCCCCCACAGGGGCAGGAAAGTTATTCGTGGTGTTTTTGTTTGTTTCTTACAGTCTTAGAGCCAAGATTTTCTAAGTGTCAAGTGCTGAGTCACAGCATGGTTCTCCTGACAGGTTTCTTTGTATCAAGAGACTCTTGACCTGTGAGAAGTTTATTTACTTTATCTCAATATCCCCATACTAATAATAAAACAAACAAGCGAATAACACTTAATCTGGATTAAAATATGTCAATTTTAGGGACAGGTTGGTATTATCCTCCTTTCAATACATCACTGGGATCTCGTTCTCAGAAGCCCAGGAAGGTAGAAGAAGGGCTTTGTTGCTGTGGGTTGGTCGGACGGTTTTTCTTTTGATTAATCCATTTATCATATTTTTTTCTCCCATCGGGTTGGTTTTTTCCTTCTTAGTAAAAGGCCCATAGTGACAGCTTGAAATGTTGGTTGAACACATGAATAAATAAAGTGAATTAAGACTCTGCTTTTTCACTAGCCACCCAGCATTTCTCTTCTCGTCCTTAGTAGGGGAGGGAGATGATACGAGGCAGCAGCGTCTCCTATCAGACTCGCCTCCTCCCCGCGGACTAATAATGTCACGTTAGCTATGCTTCCCTGTGTTCACACAGCACCATGAAACACAGAAAAACAAGTAATCCTAACAGGTTTATTGAGAACAGAAGGTCAAGTTCCATCTGCCACAGCTTACAAAAAGGAGATCATGTCTCAGATTCTCTGGCTGCTTTTACTTTATTTGACTATAATACAATTATTCTTTTCAGGTACATTGCCTCCTGTTCTGAAGTGTCCATAGGTGTAGGCATAGAAATATGGCAGACGTTGCCACGAAAACTGGAATCGAATTGTGATCCATAGGTATTGTCCTGGGCAATCCTATGAAGTAATACTGCGATTTATTCCCTTTTGGTAGAATTAGACCTAAGGCTCCCCCTTCCTACGCTCCCACTGCATTTCTGACTTTATTTCTGCCATTAGGTCCCCACATTACATCATAGCACCTCCGAAGAGGCTCTTGTTCAGAACACTTTCTCTAGAGCTGCAAAGAACTTTTCTGGAATCATTCTGAGTCAAAAGCCATGGCTGTTGCTGGGGACTCTCCCCACCCCCCACAACATCTGACCTATGTTTCCAGGTTCTTAGCAGTTTGTGGCTGTGGAGGAAAGGGCACTTAGATAAGAGGAATAGCAGGCAGTGCTTTGTGGGTAATTGGCCAGAGTGACCTCTATCCTGACATAGGTAAACAACATTGCTGAGGATCTTTTGATCCCGGGTTCACTTCTCAAGGTGGCATTTTAACATGGAATGACCAGCAAGTTTCCTTCTGTTTTTTTCCACCTCCACCTCTACCATCACCAGCAGCTTGCTGTCTCCCTGTTTGCCTGGTTGCCTTCTTCAGGAACACACTGGCAGCTCTCTATACCCTCAGTTCTGTTCAAGGTTTAGTTATTCCTTATTCACTAGGAGGAGCAAGCACCCACCATTTACTCCCACCACTATTCCTGTAAACTTTCTGTCTCCTACCTCATTGGCCTAAACCTTCATGTCTGGGAGCCATATGACTGTTAGAAACCTCTGTGTAGAATCCTAATGCAGAATCCTATATTCTACATATAGGATTGCCTCTAACTCAGCTTACTGAGATAAAGGCATTATTTTAATGAATGACTAAAAAGCACAAAAATGTGACCTCTGCCTGAAAGTAACCTGTATTCTAGCTGTTTATTCTAGAAACTTAGCACTTGCAGACAAATAAATACTTAAACACTACGTATGCACCATAGAAAGCTTATTTTAACCCTACTAATAGACCAGCACCAACTGTAGGACATAATGTAGAATTTATAGTCTGCTGGAAAAACAAATCAAGGCATTTGCCTTCCTCGGTCCTTTTCACAATGGCTTTCATAATTTTTGCTAATCCAATTTTTAAAGTCTGTTACAAAGTCTCCCTTAAACCATTTCCAGAGACTATCTGGTTTGCCATTCTGGAAATGAAATTGCCTTTTAAATCTGGACAGATGGCTTTAATTTTCGGTGGAGTGGAATGAACGGAATGTCACATTAGAAACTGCAAGCAATTCAGTTCGAAGTTTTTGTCATTCATACATGTGTTTCAAAATACTACATTTTACATTTTCTCTCTTTTAAGTAAATTCCCATTTCCATGCCACAAGAGACTTTAGAAGTAAAATTTTGAAGTAAAAATGAATCCCGGCACTTCTCAAAGTGTGAAGTCCCAGCTTAGGTGAAGTGCTCACTTATTGAAAAGCCAATAGACTAATTTCACTAAGTCAAAAGTGTCTTCTAAACAATCCCAAAGTTAAGATTAGGTTCAACTTTGTTAAACTGTTCAGACAGGACTGGCCCGCCCTCCCTCCGCCCACAGGGATCTTTTTATCCAGTTACATCAGAGTAATTTGAGCAGCTGCTGCTGGGAAAGGCGCCACTCTCGACCTCTCACCTACTTATTTCGGTTGTTAAAACAGGGCTGAAATCCGTCAGGGATCCTGAAGGGAGGGGAAAGATTCATTCTGCTTAATTTAATTCAACATTGATCGAATGCCTGCTGTGTGCAAGACTCTATGCTAGAAACTCGGAGGAATGTTAACGTTACTGATTCCTTGCTTTTGTGCATTTATAATCTATAATTGGGGGCGGGGTGATAAAAGAGGAGAGAGAGAAAGGAGTAAGCACAAAGAGTGTTATATTTGAAAATATATATCACGCGCAAAAAAGTACAATGCAAAATTAAGGAAAACCCAGATTTGTAAAAATTCCATTTGCAATTCCAAGCAAATCAGTTCAGTGCTCACCCCTTAACATGGGATCCAGTCTGATGAGACATAATTGGAAATCGATAAGGGCTTTACTATATTTCTGAATCATGCCTCTTATATGATATTTTATCTATTTCTGACTGAGATTATTCTTCAGAAAAAGTTCAGAAAGCTGAGGAAGGAAGTACAAGATAAATATATCAAGGAAAAATAACACATCAAAAATCATCATCCACGTTGCACAACAGTATGAATTTACTTCATACCACTGAGCTGTACATTTAAACATGGTTGAGATGGTGAATTGTATGTGTATTTTACCACAATAAGAAAGCTCTAAAACCATCAGCATCAAGATCTCCTCTGGGAGAAACAAAGAAGATGCTGAGCGGGTTATTGCGCTGAGTGAAACAAACCCGTCGGAGAAAGACAAATACCGTGTGATCTCACTCACGTGTGGAACCTAGTGAACAAAATAATCTGACAAACAAGAGCAGGAACAGAGGCATGGACACATGGAAGAGACTGATAGCGGTCAGAGGCGGGTAGGGGACGGGATGAAAGAAGGTGAAAGGATTAACCCAAAAGCATGTCTACAACACAAAGACAGGGACACCAGTGTGGTGACAGCCAGAGGGAAAGGGGGGCAGGGCGGAGGTGGACGAAGAATGGGGGCACGATGAGGGTGCAAAGAGACTTCGCTTGGGGCGATGGGCGCGCTGTGCCCTGGGCACAGGATGTTCTGTTGACTTGTGCACGTGAAACCCGTTTGGCTTTGTGAGCCAATGTCACCCCAATAAATTCAATCTCAGGAAAAGAAGATGCTCCAGAGCAATGAGAATGTTTGACATAGTGAAGCTGAATACAGAGCTGTGACCTTGCCTTTGAACTTCCTCGTTGCAGATTCGTACCTCAGTGACCACATTGTTATTTCCCAGAAGACCCTTCAGCTGGATAAGACACTTCCTGATTGCAGCCGTGCTTCTTGCACTTAATAATGTTTTGGTCATCCTTGTGCCAACTATAAAATACATCTTTGGATTCATAGGTAAGTTTCAGAAAGGCTTTGTTTTTCTATAGTTTTTAAGTGTTATTTTTGAATTACAGGTTACATTCAATATTATGTTGCATTAGTTTCAGGTGTACGACATAGTGGTTGGACAATCACACACCTTACAAGGTGGTTCCCCAGTATTTTCCAGTACCCACCTAGCACCATAAAGTTATTACAATATCACTGACTATATTACTATGCTGTATTTTACATCCCCATGACTTTTTTTGTAACTACCAATTTACACTTCTTAATCCCTTCGCCTTTTTACTTAGTTGACCCGAGCTCCTTAAATAGCAGACAGGGAGCCTCTGCCGGGAGATCAAGGACCACCGTCAGTCTCAGGCTCACAGAATTCCTAGGAGTCCAGTGGGACTCCAGCTGTCACCTTCCCTCCCTCCCAGGTGACACTGGAAGTTATTCACAGGATCAGAAAATGTTCGTGCCAAAAGCTACCTTATTGGTCATCTAGTCCTTTTCTGACAGACAAGGAAACTGAGCCCCATGGAAGTCAAGTCACATACCTTAAACCCAGGATTTGCATTTAGGTCCTAACGCTGCATCAGAAAGTAAGGAAGATAGATTTTACCTATGGGATGCTCTCTCGGGTCTGTGAGGATTAGTTGAGCTGTGAGGATATCTTTGAAGGAGGAAAAGATTGGTGTTTTGTAAAGTATATTATTTCCCTTTACCATGTGGCCTGTTAACATGGTTAATTTCTTTATTCTGTTGATTTGAAGGATTATTCCAATTTAAAATCCAGTACCATATGAAACTTCTAAACATTGGGTGTAAGCCAATTGAAAAGTTAGAAGGAGATAGGAAGGGTGTGTGATGAGTTCTGCCCCCTTCACAGGTGTTTACAGCATTACTAGTTTCCTGTACATGTGTGACAGCCAGCTGTTTTATTATTGATTATAGCTTACGCATACATAGTATGCAGCTATGATGTTAGGTACATGTTAATCTTCTTTATGAACCTCTCTATCTCCTTTGAATAAGCAACCAAGAGGATCATATGGTGCTTTCAGTGCTAAGATGAGGGTGGCTTTGGACGTGGTGTGTTCCACGTGCATGCCCTCGGTCTCTGCTGCACTGTGCCGGACCCTCTCCGTCAGCCACTTGACCTGCCCTGTGTTTCTCTCCGCAGGCGCGTCTTCTGCCACTATGCTGATTTTCATTCTCCCAGCAGCTTTTTATCTTAAACTCGTCAAGAAAGAACCTCTTCGGTCACCCCAAAAGGTTGGGGTAAGTAAGGCTTGCGATTTCCCCCATTAGCAGTTATTGTTTAATGACTTGGAACAAACCAGAAAATACACATGGTTCCAAAAAATGAATTGATGAACAAGCATGAAAAACTAAAGATGAGTGGGAGAGCGAGAGGGGTACCCAGAAGATTCCTGGACTTCTTCTGTTCAAATGTCGAATATCTTGTGTTGAGTTCTCCCCACCTGTCAAAGGCTGACGAGGTTTTCCCACCGGCAGCATGCATACCAGTTTCCGCGGCTCAGCTATTCCGCACTATCCACGGGGCGCTCCGCAGGAAGGAGCGAGTCTCCCGAGCAGTGCTATGAAATAATGTAACACTCTGGCCATATCCATTATGTCTGTAAGGCCAAAAGAAAAGACGCTGCTTTCGTTTCCCCTCCACAGTTACCTGTCGCCCTCTGGTGTGGACTGAGGTCCAGAATGGAAGCATTTGTTTTCCAGTTAACCTCTTTAGATATAAAATGTAGTTTCATTAAACTAGAGAGTATGTATTTCTTTTCCATAATAAGACTATAGAAAAATACACTAGAAATCGTTGTTTTTCCAATAACTGAATATTATCAGTGACTGCTTAATGAAGTCTTATACTAAGGCTTGGAAAGAACACCTTTGACTGAATTACCCCAGATTTTGCCTGGGAGTCATCCACCTCTCTGGCTGTTCAGGCACTGTGGACAGTTTGGCACCAAAAGCCCCCACTTCCTCTCACCCCCAGATTTCCACTCTATGTAGTCCATCCTTCTCGGACTTTTATAACAATGCGACCTCGGCAAGTTCCTTGTTCTGTATGAGATACCCACTGTCAGTTTTATCAGATGTAAAAGAGAGTTAAATTATATCCTAGAGTCTTTCTACTGAAAAAAAAAATCAGTGGCCGCTTCCTTCATATATAGAATTAGGAGGTTGATCTGTGCAGTACTGTATAAGGCTGTTTCTACTGTTAAAATTCTTAAACATTGTATTCCACACGTACACACACACATACACACACACACTTTGCTTTCCCTCCGAGGTATATGCAACATGTATTAGGATTTTATTTTTATTGGTTTGCTTTCTAAATTTTGATTATACCATACATGCTACTCTTTTATGACCTGCCCGTTTTCACCTAAAACACTGTGAGCTCTCCCCAGGTCACTAAATTGTTTTCTGTTACTTGATTTTTAACGTAACAGGAAAAGGGTATCACCGGGTATCCTATCCTTTTTCTGTACCACATCAGTGAGCCATCACTGTATTCTAAACACTTGAGTTCAGTCTGTCCAATGTACTCACCCTCTTTCCCCAACTAGGGTTCTAAATGGGCTGCACTGCTAGGCGTGGAGATCTGAGCTGTAAGAGTGACACCACCGACTGTGCAGCCAGAGCGCTGTGTGGTACACAGGGCGCTGTTTCTGCGCTCCCTAACAAGTTCTCTTTGCCTTGCAGGCTGTGATTTTCCTTGTGGCTGGCATCATCTTCATGAGTGGAAGCATGGCGCTCATTATAATCGACTGGATTTACAATCCCCCAACTTCCAAGCATCACTAACCCAAAGGAAAAATACCTTCTTTTTCTACTGGAAGTGATTGCAAGTTACGCTTCAAAAGACACGTGAATTGTTTTGCCCCAAGGATTGGGATATTACTCACAGGAAATAACAGGAAGATTCCAAAGACATTCACTAGCAACATCACCAGGCACCTTTAGAAGAGGCAATCATCATTTTTGTCAAGAACGGCTGTTTATGGGTTTAAAATTGTGGTGTGCACTTCTACCCAGGTTTTGCAAGAGGTGAATAAGATGATGTATTTTTGTTGCTGTATAAGCAGAAGAATACGGGTTAGCTGAGTATCACGGTCATTGGATAATTCCCTCCCCCTCCCCCTCCTCCTTCCCAAAGTACCAAATACTTGTATTCTCAGAACATCAAACAAAATGCCCTGGTGGCAAAGCTATCACCAGTTAATGCCTTTCCCTAATCTTGCACCAAATACTCTGGGTCTATTTAACAACAGAGGCAACAGGCGTGTCTTGTGAGCTGCCCCAGTAAGGCACATGAATGATCAGACACCAGGCTACAATATCTTATCGTCGACACTAAAAGAATATTTTGCCCATTCTGTTTGTGACATTGGATTATTGACTTCTTCGTTTAGATATTTTTGTAAACGTTAAGAGAGAGGGTTTATTTAAATTATAGAGCAACAGCAAAAATAATGCTTATAACGAAACTGTCTGTTCTGGAGGCATTTGCTTTTTAATGTTGTTCTTAGTCCTCTTGTCGTTCTTTTATCATTGAACAACGCTCTCCCTCTCGTCTTCCATTCAGAATCTTCATTCTCATTCAGAATCTTTAGAAGACCACAGTTCACGTGGAGGTGTACTACCCAGTATTGATACATTTTTATTTGATAAACATTCAGTGCAGGAAACTGTGATTGCTATGTGTTGATGTATATACTCTTATTCTGTAGTCTTCAGAATTTTAGTGTATGGTACATTTGATTTTTATTTTTTACATATGTAGTTTTTCTCTCATTACAGTCAAAACATTTCTATTATTTGGTGTGGGGGCAGGGAATTAAGTTGATGGACTCAAACATCCATTTGTATGTATCTGTCTATGGAGGATATCTTAAATTCGAAACCCAAGTTATATATAGTTCAGTAATGCTCTTCAATGTTTACAATAGCATCATAATCATTTACAAGAAAGTACGTTCTTATTTGCAAATAATTATTAACACTGATGTTCATTTAGTTTAGCATATCTAAGATAGCATTTAGGTCACAGCATCTTACCCAGGTATTTGCCGACAACCGTTTGCCGTTTAACATAATGCTGAGCGGTTCTCCGTGGAAGTGCAAGTGCCGACTCTGCAAAGAGAAGCAGACTGGTCCCTGCTCACGTCCACAGAGCACGGGACATCGAGTTGGCTGCTTTTTTATTCAGATCAGGGGCAAGAACATTTGTTATGTATTTTATATGTTAGTCAAGTCAAGTATGAAGTATAAGTATCTTGTGAGTATGATAACATTAAATCACATTTCAGTTGCTTTTCTGCAATGTGCTTTAAGAGAGTATGTATTTGTTCTATGTATTATTTTCTAGGGGCTCAATATGTAAAATGGTGCACTTTTTATGAAAATTGAGCATTACTAGAAACTATCATAACTTTTAAGTTACTATTAGTGGGAAAAAGTTGCCAAATAGCAT
>PVKM010002403.1:0-65435 GCA_004027735.1 Carollia perspicillata | reverse complement strand
TAATGCACAGAAAGCAACACAAAGAGGGGAAATGAAGAAAAATGAAGATGTTTCAAACAAACAGACAAAATAAATCTTAGAAACAGATGCCAATGAAATGAAAATAAAAATTTTCCTGTTTTAGAATGCAAAATGACAGTCACAAAATCTCACTGAGATCAGGAGAGCAATGCATGAACAAAATGAGAATTTTAAAAAAGAGATAGAAATTTGAAAAAGTACAAAAGAGAAGTCACACAGCTGAAGAATAAAATAATAGAACTGAAAAATTCAATAGTGGGGTTCAATCAAACTAGATCAAGTGGAGGAAAAGATGAGTGAGCATGAAGACAGGGCAGTGCAGTTCATCCAGTCAGAGGAGCCAAAAGAAATAAAAATGAAAAACAGTGAAAATAGCTTAAGGGACTTATGAGAAACCATCAAGAGGCCCAATATACACATTATAGGGTCCCAGAAAGAGAAGAGAGAGAAAGAAAAAGGTCAGAATGATTATTAAGGAAAATAATGGTTGAAAACTTTCCTAACTTGGGGAAAGAAACAGAGATTCAAATCAAGGAAGCCCAAACAGTGTCATGGGATGAATTCAAAAAAGACTTACACTGAGACACATTTAAATTGTGTCTAAATTTAAATTGCCTAAATTAAAGAGAAGAAGAGAATCTTAAAAGCAGCAAGAGAAAAGCAAACTGTTACAGACAAGGGAATCCCCATAAGATGATAGGAATATTTTTTTTCAGCAGAAACCTCACAGTCCAGAATGGAGTGGGATGATATATTGAAAGTTCTGAAAGAAAAAATACTTCCAATCAAGAGTGCTCTACCCAGCAAAGTTTTCCTTCAGAATTGAAAGAGAGACAAACATTTTCAAGACAAACAAAAACTAAAAGAGTTCATCACCACTAAACTGACCTTACAAAAATGTTGAAGGGAGTTCTTCAAGCAGAACAAAAGGGTACTATTGATTAGTAACAGGAAAACATATGAAAGTACAAAGCTCGCTGGCAAAAGTAAATATATAGTTAAATTAACAATGTTGTAATGGTGGTAGGTAATTCACTTATAACTCTACTATAAAGATTAAAATGCAAAATTATTTAAAAAATCTTTACCTATATACAATAATTCACTAATGGACACAATGTAAAAAGATGTACGTTGTGATATTAAAATGTGAGAGTATAAAAAATGTAGAGCTTTGGTATGCATTTGAAGTTAAGCTGCTATCTGCTTTAAAAAGACTGCCACAAATTGATTTATGTGCACCTCTTGTTAATCACAAAGCAAAAACTTGTAGTGGACACACAAAAGGTAAAGTGAAAAGAATTAGAGCATACTACCACAGAAAATAATCAAATCACAAAGATCAGCAGGAAGAAAATAAAGGAAGAAAGAAACTAAAAAACAATAAAAAACAATTGACAAAATGGCATAGGAAGTTCAAATGTATCAATAATTACTTTTCATGTAAATGGATTAAATTCTTCAATCAAAGACATAGAGTGGCAGAATGGAGTTAAAAGTGAGAACGAAACTGTATGCTGTCCACAGAGACTTGCTTCAGATCTAAGGACACATGTAAAGGGAAGGAGAAAGATATTTCATGAAAATAAAAACAGAGAGAGAGAGAAAGAAAGAAAAGAGACATGGAAAGGAAGGGAGGGAGAGAGAGAAGAAAACAGAGGTAGCTATACTTATTTTAGACAATATAGACTTTAAGCTAAAAGATAACAAGAGACAAAGAAGGTCATTATATATTTACAGACATTAATCAAGAGAATATAACATTAATTAATCAATTAATCAAGAGGATATAACATTAGCGAATATTTATGCACCCAGCATAGGAGCACCACAATATATAAAGCAAATATTAACAGTTCTGAGGGGAAAAATAGACAGTAATACCATAGTAGTAGAGGACTTCAATACCCCACTTTCAACAGTAGATAAAATCATCCAGACAGAAAATTAATATGGAAACATTGGATCTAAACTACATGTTAGATCAAATGAACCTAACAGATATTTATAGAACATTTCATCCAACAGTATCCAATAGATATCTTTTCTCAACATACACAGAACATTCCCCAGGATAAATCGCATATTGGTTCACAAAATCAGTTTTAATAAATTTGAGAAGTTAATCATATCAAACATCTTTTCTGACCACAATTGAATGAAACTAGAAATCAATTATAAGAAAAAAAACTGGAGCCTGGCTGGGTGGCTCAATTGGTTGGAGTGCTGTCCTGTATACCAAAAGGTTGTGAGTTCAATTCCTGGTCAGGGCACATACCTAGCTAGGTTGCAGGTTTGATCCCTCATTGGGGTGGTCGGGGTGCATGTGGGAGGCAAACAATATTTCACTCTCACATCCAGGCCTCTCTCTTTCTTTCTCTCTCTCAAATCAATAAACATATCCCTTGGGTAAGGATTTTTTCAAAAAAATAATACTGGATAATTCATGAACATGTAAATATTAAACACTATGCTACTAAGCAACTAATGAGTCAAAGAAGAAATAAAAAAAATACCTTGTGATCTGAAACCGAAAACAAAACATACCAAAACTTACAGAATGCAGAAAAAGCAGTTCTAAGGGGGAAGTTTATAGTGATAGATGCTCACACTGAGGAAAAAACCCTGAACTTTACCCATCAAGGAACTAGAATAAGAGATACAGACTGAGCCCAAAGTTGGTTGAAGGAAGGAAACAACAAATATCAGAGCAGAAATAAATGAAATACAGACTAAGGAGACAATCGAAAAGATCAATGAAAGTAAAAGTTCTTTTAAAAAGGTAAACAAAATAGACAAACTTTTAGCTATAGGTACCAAAAAAATTGGAGAAAAGACTGAAAGAATAAAATTATAGATGAAAGAGAAAATATTACAATCGATACCACACAAATACAAAGGATCAAAAGAGAACATTATGTCTAATTATACATCAATAAATTAGATAACTTAGAAGAAATGGATAAATTTATAGAAATATATACCCTAGTAAGACTGAATCATGAAGAAATACAAAATCTAAACAGACAAATTATTAGTAAGGAGATCAAATCAGTAATCAAAAACCTCCCAGCAAAGGAAAGTCCAGGACAAGATAACTTCACTGGTGAATTCTACCAAACATTTAAAGAAAAATTAACACCAACTCTTCTCAAACTCTTCCAAAAATCTAGAGGAAGTCACACTTTCAAACTCATTTGATAAGGTCAGCCTTACCCTGATTAGCAAAGCAAGACAAGAAAAGAAAATTGTAGGCCAGTGTCACTGATGAACTTACATGCAAATGTCCACAACAAAATACTAGTAAACAAGATTCACCGGTACATTGAAATGATCATACGCCACGATCAACTGGAATTTACTCCAGGGGTGCAAGGATGGTGCATCACCCATAAATCAACTGATGTGATACACCACATCAAGAAAGACACCACAAAAAGAAAGACAAAGACTGCCTGATGTTACTTAGGTGTGGAATCTAAAACTAAACACAGACATAGCATAAAAGTTGTTGCCAGGGGCTAGGGTGGGAAATAGGGAGAATTTGGTAAAAGGGTACAAACTTTCAGTTATAAGATGAATAAGATCTGAGGATCTAATGTATAGCATGGCGACTATAGTTGGTAACACTGTATTGTATAACTGAAATTTGCTAAAAGAGCAGAGTGTTAGTGAGATTGATTTAAAGAGAGAGAGAGAGGGAGGTAGGGAGGGAGAGAGGGAGAGAGAGAGAGAGACCATAACTAAGTACTATAAGGAATGAAAAAAGTAATAACTGCAGATCCTACATATATTAGGTAGATATTAAGTAAATATTATAACTTATAGAAATCTATTTGAAAATTTTCATGACTCAGATACCTTTCTAGAAGAACACAACTTACCAAAATTGACAGGAAATATACTTAAAACTATTAAAAATTAAAACTATAATTAAAATTTTCCTTCAAGAAAACTCTAGGCTCAGATGACTTTACTGGTGAATACCACTAAATAATTAAAGAAAGAAATCCTGCCAATGTTACATAAACAAACCCAGGGAATAAAAAAAAAGAGGTAAATCTCCCCAATTCATTTGAAAAGCTTTCTTAACAAAAGCTAACAAGGTCACTTCAAAATGGGAAAATTCAACACACTTATTCATGACCATTGGTGCAGAAATCTCCCCACCCAATAAAAGCACATTGAATCTAGCAATAGGTATACAACAAGTATTGCATCACCACCAAGTCCTGTGTTTATTGGGCTGTGTTTACTCCATAAATACAAGGCTGGTTTGACTTTTGAAAATTGATCAGTGTAATTCCTACATTAACCATGTATAGAAAAAAGAGATCATCTCAATAGGCCACAGAAGACATTTTATAAAATTCAGCATCAATTCATGATTTCAGTAAACAAGATAGTAAATAGTTTTGAGGTTAATAAACTGGGAATAGATTGAAAATTGCCTAATTTTGAAATCAGAAATAAGGCAAGGATGCCTACCATTACTGATTCTACTCAAAATTCTATTTAAAATTCTAGTTAGTAAGACAAGTGAAGATAAGAAAATAAAGGTGTAAGGATTGCAGAGGGGGGAAACCCAGCTCTATTCACCTGACAAATTATTGAATTATTATATGCATAGGAAATAAAACTATAGACAAATGATTAGAATGAACAGGAAACCAACCTAGTCATTCTCATTAATGTATTAAAGAAAAAAATTCTAACACATAATGCCAAGATCTTTATGCAGAATAATATGATACACTGTTGATATAAATAAAGAGAAATCTAAATAAACAGAGGGACACAGCATGTGCAGGCATCAGAAGGCCCGATATTGTTGACACACTAGTTCTCTCCAAACTAATCTGTATGTTTAAAGCAATTCCTGTTAAACTAACAGGTCTTGTGTGTGTGTGTGTGTGTGTGTGTGTGTGTGTGTGTGTGTGTATAACTTGACATGCTCATTCTACCTTCTGAGATTAGATGTGATTCTAAAATGATAAATCTAAAAAAAATAAAGGCTGGAAATAGATTATCTCAAAAAAGAAAAGGTGGGAGTAACAGGCTCTACCAACCATTAATGTTTGTTACAAAGCTACAGTAATTAATAGTATGGAACTGACCCGAAGACAGACAAATAGAGCATTGGAAATGACAGGGTCACCAAAGGAAAGGACTTGGACCAGGGCCAGAAGAGACACCTTATCCTGGCCACTTCTGTGATGCCTTCCTGAGTCTGGGACTCCTCAAATTCATTCCACACCAACTAAATCAGCATCTTAGGGTGGGGTAGACCACTGGACTTTTTTCCCCAGGTAATTCTAATCTGCAGTTAGGTTTGAAATCCACCTCCCCACCACACACACACACACACACACACACACACACACACACACCCTCTGTCTCCCTACACTTGGATGAGCAATGCAGTTTTTAATTTAAGGCTTATTAGGAGGGTAGAGAATGTGATCACATCATACTGCAAAAATGTAAAAAATCCCATTGAGGTATTTCTGTTTTTCCCCAAAATTCTGTTCCTTTGAGCTACTGCCCCTTCCCTTCCCTTCTCTTCCCTTCCCTTTCTTTCCCTCTCTGGCCGACCTCTTCACTTCTTCCTGTATTCCTGTTTTTATTTATTTTTCTATTTTGCAGAACAGTTTTACCCTTCCCTTAGTTTCCCTAACCTACATCTCCATCATCACCTTGCTTAGCAAACAGAAGTTTATCGAGGACTTGCTCTTACAGAAAGAGGAGACAAAGATTGAAAGTACTATTTATAGTAATTCAAAAAATTCACCCCACACGTACAGCTGTGCAGGGCTTGAATTGTCTTCCTCTGTTGTCTATTTTCAATACAATTTTGCAACAAACTCAATTGCAGGGGGTATCTGTGTGGTGCAGGCCATAGGAGTGCAAGCTGTGTTCTAGACATGCTGTTTAACCAGTGTGTGGACACCACGCTCCAAGGAGTTAGTGTTTCACCGACACTCACCCTGTTAGTGAAAAGGTGCCCCTTGGCACAAATGCCTTAGCAGCCCAGCTTTATGGATATGTGACCTACACAATCACATGGGGCCCCACACTTGGAAGGGTCCTGTGCTTGATTTAACACTGTGCTGTCATCAGGTTGAAAATCTTGATAATATATACACAGGGGACTACACATTTTCATTTTTCTGTGGACCATTGAAATGATGGTGGCCACCCCTGTGCTGAGGGAGGTGGGATTACAATCTTGCTTGATTTTACAACCGAAAAAGAGAAACCTCTGGGCTGAGTGCGCTGTGAAGTACTTTCTCCGGTTTCTCAGAAACTGTTTCCTCTTTTCAGTTCATTCGTGCCCCTGGGCTTGGCAGCTGGGTATTCACTTGCTGCTCTACTGAATCTCTGATGTTCATTTCCTGCTCACTTTAGATGTTTTCACAACAGCAAACAGGGTTCTTCACACCTGTCCCCAACCTCTTACCCTGGCCTTGAATCCTTTTCCCTTGCCCTTCATCCTGCTTTCAGTCCCACCCTGAACCCCGGTTGACTTCCGCACCCCTCAACCCCAGATGCAACACTTTGACCACATAGAAACTTTTCTGTTTCTAGAACATGATATACTTCTCACCTCTGTGCTCTCTCATGTGCTTTTCCTTCTACCTGGAAGGCTCTTCCATCACTGCCACTGACTCTCCCCTTGGCTTTCATTCTTTTAGACCAAACCCAAATGTCATCTTCTGTATGAAGAGTACCTCAGGCAGAAGTCATTGTTCACTGCCTCTTGCTCGTATGGCTTTGCAGCCACACCTCTGCCCTAGCAGGCAACAGGACAGAATGCAAACTTTGTTCTTTCTTCCATTTTCTCAAACCCACTTTGGGTTTGGGTTCTGGATAATTCAGTTCTTCACTTGGAATAAATACTAGTCAGTCATTCCTCTTGAAATATCTCCCTGAGTACTTGCATTTCCCTTGTCATAGCACTAACCACATAACATAGTTGGTGCCCCTCCTCCCTGAGACTGTGTCTGTTTCACTTAGGGTGGTAACCTAAGTGCCTAGCAAAGTTCTGAGCATATAACTGGCTCAGTAAATACTTGTTAAATTCAAGAATGAGTAAGTGAATGAAGGTATGTGTGCATTATCTTCTAGACTGTGAGCTTTTTAACTTTTTTTTATTTCTCTCTCTCTCCTTATTTCTTAACCCACTGATTAGCATGTACAAGGTGCTCAATAATGTTAGTTCAGTAAAAAAAAAAAAAAAACTCTGAAATTATCCATGTGATCATTGAGATTTTCCTCTTGGGGCCTGACTCTAATTAGACTTGGGCTTGGATAGGTACCCCCAATTACTTCACCCCTGATTTGACGTTGTGTTCTTCAAAGCAGGATGAGAGGATGACAGCATGGGAATCTGGGCTGACGTTCACTTAAGAGGATGAAGTTTCCTTTATGTTGCAATAAATCTCATATTGTTGTCTAGAGAATGACAGAAAGTAAAGCTAACTTCATAAAAATGTAACTGTCTGTGCCAAGTATGTGGAATTATAATAAGCATCACAGGAGAGTGGGAGCTTGGGAAGAACACTGGGGACCACCCCTCAAAGAGTTGTCGTATTTCTTTAATGGGGGTGGAGGCTGACTCTTCGACTCGGAGCTCTAATCAGGACTCCATCCTGTCCTTGTGCTCCTCCTCTTACCGTGATCTGGGCTTCCACTTTCTACCCTCCTCTGTATGGCTTCTTCCTTGAGAACCAGCAGGGCAGTCTCTTCATTTGAGAAGTTACCTACTTCCCTGTCTTGTGGTGGGCACATTCCTTCTTGTGGCCAGCTCCAACTTCTTTGCGAATCTCCCTTTCTCCCAAGAAACCAACTTCTCGTTGGAAGAATTCAGAGTTTCTCTCCTTCTCCTGTCCATGTGTTCTTTTGGGGAAACAGATTCCTCTTCTCTACATAGTATTCCCAACTGCAGAAGAATGTCCTTTGCCAAAAGTGCTGAGGACATTTCTGGAGGCCATGAATCTCAATATATGGAGGACTGAAAGAAGGAATTTGGTGAAACTTAGCACTAACAGAGTGCTTGCTATGAGCTAGTCAAATGCTAAGAAATGATAGGGAGATCAATTTGGGAGTCATAAATATAAGGACGAGTGTTGCTTCAGTCAGAGCTGAACTCCTTAAAAATGGAATAGGAAACTTTTTGAAGGAGTGAGCTGCCCATCATTAGAAATGTTTATGTGTAGGCCAAACATACCAGGGCCGATAGTGAGGGAGTTCTTTCATTGAGAAAGTTAGGTAGAGAGCCTCTATGGTTTCTCTTGACTTTTAAGCTTCTGTAATTTTATTATAGGGTTGTAACCCTATAGTGCAGTTTATATTTCAAAATACTGTACTTAATTAATTGTTTTTCTAAACTCCTTTTGAAGTAAATCAGCTTCACACAGTGGTAATTAGTCTATTGATAGAAACAATGACAGGGTCTAAAACATGCATATTTTTGTGTATGTGGCAAAGACAAAAGAAAGGCAGACTATTATTATTCCTGCACTCTTTTCTAGAAATCAGATCTTCTAATGTCCCTGTGAGGATGTAAGAGTAACTTCAGTTAATAAGTAATTGAAAATAAAGAAACAATTATTAATATGAAATATTAAAAATGCTGGAGCCACATTAATCAGTCTTCAAACAATCCAACATGGGTTTCTTAATTGGAGTGAACCCAGAGGGCAAGATTATATTTAAAAAAACAAACACAGGCTTTTCCAAATCACAGTTACTCCTCTTGCAGCGGCACGTAGGCTGGGACATCTGGTAGACCTGACTGTGGCAGTGTGCAGGGCACACTGGAAGGATCATGACTTCTCTATCAGTAATAATTGAAACACAACTATAGTAGTTCAGCCCAATTGGGTCTTGTTTTGTCCCCAAAAGTCCAGAGCTAGATTGGAGATTCAAAGATGGAATAATTGTGTGAAGAAACCATCAAGGATGTAGCCTCCTTTTAACTTCATATGGGCAAACTTTAGTCTGTGGGTTTTGCTCTCATGGCCCCAGATGGCTGCTCTACCTCAGACCACCAGTTGCATTCTGGACAGAAATAAGGAAGTGACCTAGAGGAAGGGGCAGTGCCTATTCTAAGAAAGCAAAACTTTCCAGGAAATTCCAGCTGTCTTAAGCTCATGTCTCTTTGAATCAAGCTGTATCACATGTTCAATTCTTGTTGAACTGAAGTTATATAACAGAAACTGGGAAATACAGTTATTTCAGCTGGGGTCATTACTTCCCTAAACCAAACTTAGGTTTTGTTAGTAAAGAGGGTGGGTGGGTATTGGGTGGGCAAGCAGGCATGACTGCCATCACATGTTTGTCTCAACCTCCCAATGAGGTAGATTCTGCCTGCTGTTTCTTCTTTATCTGGACTGGAGGACCTCCACTCTGGACTTTCAGCTGTAGGAGACGCCTCTGCCTGAAACACCTTGTCAGGATCTTATACTGTTTCCCTTTGTCCACCGATGTTTAACTCATCAAAATATAATTACGAAATTCTTTGTCTTTAGGCTGTGAGTCATAGTTGGTCCACTTTGAATTTCAGTGTCATCTGAGGGCTTCACGGAGTGTCATCTGAGAGTATGCTCATATATTCTCTGATGCCATGGAGAAGAGTCTGACACTCACAGTTATGTTTTGACTTTTTCCCCACATTTCCTCCCAGACCTAAGCTAAGTGTCCTTCTCTTGGAGACTTTGGTCTTGTTGGCTATTAGCACTTAACAGAACAGTAATCGCTCCTGTTTGGAACAGACGAACACCTTGAGATTTATTTAAGGCAAGGAGGAGCTCCCACCTTTAAACAAGGAAAGATTGATGTCTCTCTTGACATACTCCAGGGATTTCTGTTCAGCAGCACTCAGGGGGAGCAACTGAAAACAGAACTCTAACATTTTAGAATTGACAGAGACAAAGTATGTCCAACCCGGCCTTCTCATGTTGCAAAAGAGGACACTGAGACTTGACAGAATGAGTGCCTTACTACAGGTGTGGTATGGCAGTGATCTGGGGTCAAAACCAGAGGAAGGAGAGGCAGAGGCCTCTCCCTTGCCTTATAATTAGGTTTGTATTACATTCATTATATGAATATCCACAGGCATGGGGATGATCCAGTGCTACAGATAATGAAAGCAAAAATCATAGGAGGTAGTGTGGTATTGTGGCTTCTAGATCCAGTCCCTAATCTGCCATGCTTTGGTTGGCGACACTTATCTGTTCCTTAGTTTACTCACCTGTAGGATAAGAACAATGGTAACACAACTCATATGGTTTCAGGAAGAATAAATAGAGTTGATAGTTAGAACAGTACCCAGTACATCATAACATAGGAATGTTTGCTATCATTAAGATTTGTTATCTCCTATTTGTAACAGGTTCAGAGTCTTTGAATCTTGCTGGATGGCCAGCACACATCTTGAAGAAGCACAACAAAGAACCAGTGGGAAGATGAAGTTTTAAGCAGATGTTTGGATCTTGTTAATAGAACTAGGGAATCTTCTCACATCACAAATAATGGGATTATCCCACAAGTACGTCAGTATGACACAAAATACATGGTCAGCGATAGGAAGTACTTTTCTATCCACTTTTGTGAATCGCCCTTATCTTTGCAGCCTGAATTTTCATCATCAGTACATGTGCCTGCTTTGTTTCTTGTGCTTTTTAAAAATGTGGTGAGCTTCACATACTAGTCTTTTGTATCAGCAGCATAAGGAGCAACTACCACCAAAGACATAGTGCGTGGAATTCTTCTGCCAGAGCAACTTAAAAAAATAACTCTTTAATTGGACAATACTTTAATTCTCTCAACAGTGTTATGGTAGTTGACCATATTTTGAAATTATCTTTGTCTTGTCTGCTACTTGAATGGCATGGAAAATTTCCCTCCACTTTTTTTTACCCTCTCCCAAGAGTAATTTTCTTCGCTCTTTTCTCTGCCCTGCCTGGCCTCTGACCTTGCCCAGCTCTGCCGTTTCCATGGGCTTCTGAATCTAATTAATGCCTTAGTGGCTATCTAAGTGAATTATATAGGCAGGAGGATGTTAGAAACTTTGAAGAAGGTGCATTTCTTGGGAATACCTGGTTTTGTTGAAACAAATAAAAAGAAATGCACATTGTGAGCTGTAGAATGTCAGGAAAGTGTAAAATGCAAGTAACACACTTCACTCATTAAATATCTGTTGCCTGATGAGCAGATGCAACCTTAGAAGCATCTCTTTTGACATCTGGGCCATAATCAGCCATTATGGAAGCTGGCTGAGGGGCAAAGAGTCCAAATAAGCCACTGCTGCAAATGGGCCTCGGCCATGTGATGTGAGTACTGGTGCCCCATGCCTTTCCCTCACTTTTCAGGCCAGTTCACAGCCATTTGTGGGAAGTGTGTGCAAATGGTCTCTGAAATGACCCTGGCTTGAGCCGAAGAACATTCTCAAACTCTCCAGGATGTGGGCAGACAAGGAGGAGGGGCCCAGAGTGCTGAAGTTCTCTGCCAGAGGATACTGTCAGAGAGCCCAAGGCAGAGATGGTCCCTATGCCCCATGTTTCCATGGAAACATAGGAGGAGTGATGACAGCCAGCACAGCCACACCATCTGCTCGGGACCGGGTGAATGATGAAAAAAATAGACACAGAAAGGCGCCTCGATCCCAGTGGTGAGGCAAAGACCTAAAGACACTAGAACTCCTAGGCGGATTAAAACCATAGCCATCCTGGGCTTGACATATTAGCATGTAATTTGCAAGCAGAAAGCCTAGAGGGTTTATTCTGCAATCCGTAGATATAGTTACAAACACCCAAGAAGCCTCTGCAAGGAGAAACAGACTGCCTGTGGGTCTGCAACCTGGCTGGAATAGGAGAGAAGGTGTAGTGACAAACCCCGCAGAGGAAGATAGAGCAGAGGCTCCCATCACCCTCCATCAAGACCACCTGCACAGCTGGCTTTCAGCCAAGCATCTTTTTCTAGGGGAATGGAGAGATTACAAAGGGAAAGTTCCCACCTGGTCACAAAGGTGGCCTCTGAGTTGCAGCCATGTCTTTAGAATAGGGAATTAATAAGGCCATGTAAGTTCTCTCTTCTATCCATTCGTAGCCAAAGGGATGCCTTAGTTGGATGCCGCAGATTTGCTTCTGGGTCTACTTAGGAGGCTTCCTGTTCCAGATTTGGGGGATATGAGTGGAACCCTTGCTAAGTACACTTGTAAGCATGCCCCAACCCAGCAGGATTCATTCCTTAGTTCCTTTTTTTCATAGATTTTGCCTAAACAAATAGACCTGGCCAGGAAGCCAGCAGCTCTCAGGAACTGTGGTTTCATTCTGTGTCTGTGGAACTGCTGGATCTATCTCAGGAGAAAAGTCCCTCAAGTCTCAAGGTCGTTAGGCGCACAGATGCTACCTCAACTTCATAGGAAACACCAGTATTTATTTTTATTTTTAACTTAGGTAATCTCTTACTCCTTGACAAAAAAATGCTTCCCTTAGGGTCTGGCATTCAAATTCCAGAAAGTTCAAGCCGTTTTTGCTTTGTATTAAGGATTTAAAATTTGACAACTAAATTAAATGATTGTTTTGGTACCGGTACACAGGGGCTAGAGAATAATGGGACCATATTAATAAACCAGATTAATGATAATAATAAATAATAGCAGATCTCCTTATTAAGGCTCTTATTAACTACTTTTACATTTTACTTGTAAGTACTACTCATTAAGATTTACTTCCATGACACCTTAGTAAAAATAGTATCTATAACTATTTGGGTTTCTTCAAATGGCCCCATTCTCCAACTGGACATTCTACACAAAAAAAGTACAATGGAAATAAAAGTAGTAATGCAACTTCCCCCAGGCTAGAGGCCCCAAAGAGAAAATATGAGCTATTTCTGATTTAAAAAATTGTAAATACCCATGGTGAAATTGCGTTAGGTTCAACTACGCTCATGTATTAACATAAAGCGCAGTGTTTAAATTCAAATATAAATCTCCCTTTGGAGTAAACCGCTTCAATAGCTCCATATACCCTAGCGCTTTCTTTTTCCCTTTCTGGGATCATATATTTATTATCTTCAGCCTCCATGGTGAAGGCAAATCTGTATCTTGAGCTCCAAGCTCTGGATGGGACTCCTAGTAAACATGGTTCTGTTTGTCCTTCAGCAGCCCTCCTTTGTATAAACAGATGTGGTGGGAAGGGAAGGAGAGCCAGATCTCTGCAAGGGGTGGGAGGTCTGCTTTCTGGCAGCTTCCCGGCTGCGGCCCCCAGCACAGGGACAGGATGTATTCCTTGTCCAGGCTGTGGAACTTGCAGTTCTTCCAGAGAGGGGCTGTTCCCTCCTCTTCTCCCCCGCCCGCCCATCCTTTGTTCCTGGGAATGCTGTCTGGATGGCTGAGGCATCTCACTTTTGCCAGAGCAAATATTTCCAGCAAAGGAGTGTATGCTAAGGAGATATCAGGAAGACAGACTTTTTTCTTCTTTTCAAATACACTGCGGACTGGGATTTGGGAAGACAACCCTTCTCACCTGTACTTTCTCCTGTATTCAGGGTCTCTTTGTTCTCCCGTGGCCTTGGTACTACCTTCAACTAACGAGTGAGGCTTTTAGGGACTGGTGTTGTCAGCCCGTAAAATAAGTTTTGTTTTCTCAAACTATGTGGACACTCACTCTGCCTGAATTTGCTTTACATTTTCCACATTAATTATGGACGCTAATAAAGGAAGGACTACTTCAGAGCTGGAGGAAGAAGGGGGATGAACATTTTGTCATACAGTTCCAAATGGGAAGTAATTCTCATTGGCCTTTCCTTCCTCTGCTTGTTCGCCAGACTTCGTTTGTTAATCTTCATTCACAGGTCAGGGAGGTGAGAGGGTGACTCTCAGGCTTGACCCCGGAGGGATCTTGTGCTGTCTACCCAAGGGTCTAGAGTTCCAGGGACCCCAGTCAGTGGTTCTTCTAGTTGAGAAAGAACAAAGGGGAGAGTGCGGGAAAGGCCTCTCCATGGCAGGGAGTGGGAGTTTGGGGTAAGTGGTGGGACCTAACTACATTGCTCTCTATTGTCCTCTCCAGGAAATCTCTGGAATCCTGAATGAGGAGGCTCCCAGAGCTGTGGCCAAGAGGGCAAGGAAGGTGGGAGACTGATTAGGGTTCCTGGTTTTGGAGAAACACATCTAGACGTGGGCTTCTCAGCAAGTCTATAAAAGTCAGGAAGGGGAAAATGTTCTTTAAAATAAAGGAAGCAATAATCGGGACTTGATTTTTGGGAGCCACAGTGGCACTCTAACACCCTTCCAGCTGACAGACGACACTCTCCAGATTGGAGATGGGGCAGGAAGTTTGCAGTCTACACCCAGAGGCCTGCCCCCTTCCCTGCAAGAATTAAAAAGAGGGTAACTTGGTTTCCAGGGAATAGCCAGCTGGTGCATGGTGGGACCCCCACTGCAGGCCAAACTGCAGGTCCAGCCAAGAGAGCTATCCTCACGTTTCTCATTAATTTCCCTTAACTTACTGACTCCAGATATTTTAAACGGTTTGTTTACGGCGCTGCTGGAGGCGGCACAGTTAACTCTCACGGGCCTGGGGCGGTCCCGAATTTCCCGGCACAGACTCCATCCAGGTCTGTAGCCTCCCCGCCGCCGAAGAGCCCGGCAGGGTCAAAGTGGATCCTGGGCCCAAAACAAGAGCCTGCAGACCCGGAGGAGCGGGCGGGCCGGGGCGGGCTGCAGGAAGTGCGCCAGGCAGCCCGCTCAGCATCCCCCGCCCGGCGCCGCCGCTTGACCCACGGCCACACTGGCAGGGCCGCCCCAGGCGTCCCGGAACTGCCGAGGGTCGGGCGGGCGCCAGGGGTGCGTGGAGCAGAGCGGCACGGCCTGCGGGGGCCGCGGGACCCCAAGGGGCCGCGCGGGGAGCGCAAGGGCGCGCGGGCGGGCACGGCGCGGGGCTCCGGGTGCGCGCGCCTCGGCCTCGCCCGCGCACACGCGCCTCCCTGAGGAGAAAGAGGCGGCGGGCGGCGCGGAGCGCGGCGGCGGGGGCAGCGGGCCGGGCCGCGGTGGGGCGGGGAGGAGGAGGAGGGGCAGGCGCGGCGGCGGCGCTGGCGAGGTAGCGGCTCTCCCGAGTGTGCCTGCGCGGGAGCCGGCGAGCGGGTGAGTGTGGCCGCTGCTGCCTAGCCGGCGCGCGTCGGGGGCGGGGGCGAGGGGAGCCCGACCAAGGTGGCGGGGTGATGAGGAGGACGGGCGGCGGCGGCGGCGGCCCCGGCGCGGCTGGGATGCACCTTGAGCGCCGTTTTTCGTTGCAGCGCGCGGGCGGCCCGAGCCTCGGCGTCGGCGGCAGCACTGACACCGGCACCTCCCACCATGGACAGCTTCGACTTAGCTCTGCTCCAGGAATGGGACCTCGAGTCGCTGTGGTGAGTCCCCGCGCGGGCCGCCAGGGCGGGCGGGAGCGACAAGGGTTCGGCTGGAGCCTCACCTGGGCCGGGGGCTGCGCCGTGGGGGTGGGGTGGGTCCGGGCGCCCGCCGCGCCCGCTTCTTCGTGCCTTACCCGGTGGATGCACGGCCGCCTGCTCTTTTTCTTGCCCCCTTTCCAATCTCCTCTCCCCGGTGCTGCCCGCCCCAGCCCAGGGGCCGATGATCTGGGGAGCCAGGGGCAGAGCGCAGCCATGGAAAGAAAAAAAGAACCGATTTCTAGAACGTGTCAGTAGTGTCCGGACCCACCCTTTTTCGATCCCCTAGCCCCTCTCTCCTTCCTTCCCTCCCCTGAACCCTTTCCCTCTTCTCCGAGAGCATCGGGTTCACACCAGCGACCCCCTAGAGTTGGGGCTGCAGCAAAGTGCCCTTAGAGGATGCTTCAGCCTCTGCCTGTCCGCGCAGGGTCTGGCCGCTGCGTGCTCTCTGCCCTTCCCACCCACTCCCTCCCGAGATGGAAGTGAGCACCAGAGCATGGGGCGAGTGTTTCACCGTGTGGGAATTTAAGAGGCCTTGGCCCAGGGACACTCATTTCTTCGAGGTTCACAATTCCTTTGGGCCCTTTCTGCACACCTCTGCACAGTCGTCGTCCTCCTCTTGCCCACTCCACCCACCCGCGCCGCGCGCTGCCCTTTTTGCCCGGTTCGCGGCTGAAAGCCCGGGGTGCCGGTGGCCTGGAAAGCCCTCCGGCTTCTGTGCCCCGGTTCTCACATTGAGGAGCTGCTAGAAGCAGTTTAATTCTGGTTGCGGGTGTTCTAAAAATTTCATTGGCTGCTTCTACATCATTCTAACTGCTCCCCCCCGCCCCCCCTCCCCGCCATCGCCTAATGTTTCCAACTAGTCCCGTTCAGGTGGTAAAATTACTGCCTGCATATTATTCCTGGAGGAACTTGGGTTCTGTTTAATATTTACGGGAATGAACATCTGCTGAAACAAGCATATTAACTGCACTGTGTTCTGCCTCTGGTAATCGCTTATTGTAGAGCTGAGGTTTTTTTTGGCGGGGGGGGGGGGCGGGTTAATTCCGTAAGGAGTTCACATGTCTTCAACTCCAAGCGGTGTGCACATGAATATTCAAAGTGCAGTTTTATAGCTAAACTGCTCTATGATTTATAAATCATAGATTGTCGAGATGATATGTGGATGTATGTATATTTTCAGTGATTTAGGTTTGTAGTGGCTTTTATCTTTCTAAAGCCAGGTGTCACAAATTTGACACAAAGCTAGCGCATTATGGAGCAGTTTCTTATAAAATACATGAGGATGGGTCCTAATGTAATAAAACTTTTATATGTTACACTGTGGAAAATTGGGAACTTCAAAGAGCCAGTATAGAAAGAATATGAAACATGTTATTACTCTATAAAAGTTGCTAATTACTGTGTTGTTGCTCCCAGGGATATTTCAGCCTTTCATTTACAGATACCTATTATTTTACAGATTTGCATTTAGGAATGTTCCCTTCTAGCACAAATTCAATAGGTGTCTAGGTCGCAACAATGCCTTAAAAAATGACATTTGCTTTTAAAGGCAGTTTTTCAGTCAAAGGGAAGAACTTACTGTTTTGTCATATTATCACGCTGCTTGTCTGCCTGCTGTCTCAGATTGAAGCCCCTAATGATTTCTATGAGTGATATTTTGAAAGTGTCAGCTGTAACCTGTGGGCTTTTCCAGCACAGGGCCTTGAGCCCGTTTCCCTTTGCATCCTTAGTTCCCAGGTGAGTTACCTGGAGCACAGTTATACAATAAATGTCTTTTGAGTCGACATGAAATTTACATTAGCCACAATATACTTACTACTATAAAGTGAAAAAATAGTCATTTTTAAAAGTTGCACAAAGTCAGATTTTACACAAAGTCAGATTTTAGTTAATGTATCGACTTATTTTTGGCTTATGAAAGCATGCTGGCTGTTTTGCTTACAGTATAGGACAGTTTGGCTTGACTGACGGAGTGTTTCTAGTTTATAGATGTAGAGTTACATTTTACAAAACCTTATATATTTCTGATAAAGATAAATGAAACTGATTGAGTTTGTATTTTAATGTAGACATTTTCTGTCATAGATGAATTTTTGGATGGTGTTTTTTAACTCAGTTTTGTGGTTTACTTTTACGATTATAAGTTTTTAAGTTTATGGTTTGCTTTTAAGCTTATGGATGATCCAAAGTAACTAACATTTGTGTAGTTTTTGTGGGTCAGATGTTTTCATATCCATTGTTTTTTATTTGAATCTCATAACAATCCTAGAGGTGGCAACTGGTAGTGGTCCCATTTTATAAATAAGGAAGTAGTGGCTTTGAACTGTAAAGTGACTTTACCGAGACTGTAAAACAAATGGACAGTTAGTGAACACTTACCATTTACCAGATACTTTTCTGAATCTATTACGTGTTAACTCTTCTAAATACATCATATGTTTGCCTGGCCAGTGTGGCTCAATTGGTTGAAATGTTGTCCCATGAGTGAAAGATTGCCGGTTCAATTCCGGGTCAGGGCACATACCTAGGTTGCAAGTTCGATCCCCCTTCCCTGGTTGGGGGCTCATACAGGAGGTAACCAATTGATGCTTCTCTCTCCCATCAATGTTTCTCTCTCTCCCTTCCTCCCATTCAACCTCTCTGTCTAAAAGCAATGAAAACATACCCTTGGGTGAGGATAAAAAAATACATTTCACGTTGTAAGTTTATTTAATCCTCACAACAACCTTGGAAGAAACTACCATAATTATTCCCATTTTACAGATTGGGAGATTGAGAGTGGGAAAGCTCGGATAATTTGCCCAGGGTCATGGGTCTAGAACTGAAGGACCTGTATTCAACTAGGCATTAATTGCAAAGCTCAGTTTTCTGACTTCAAACCCAGTGCATTTTGTACAGTCCTGCAAATGTTGACAGCAGCTTTGAAATTGATCACAAAACAAAATTTTGATGGACTGGAAATTAAGGTTTTGTTAAAATATGAAAGAAAAAGGCAGAGCTCTGAATGATATTGATCTAAAACTAAAAATTTGAAAGCAAAATACCATGATTTAGGAAATTATGCCTACGTCATATGAATTAACATATACGTATTTAAAATATATAGACATTTAATATAAATGTATTTATATAAATACACATATATTTAAAGTAAACATGTAATATTAAAATAAAGACCATCAAAAACTTCTTTCTTTAATTTATCTTTGAAAAACACTTTTCTTTGTAGAGGGTGGGGGGAGGTATAGGTTAATAGAAAAGAGAATGGTATTTTAATCCCTAACCATTTTTTATTCTAATTGGCGGGCATTGTTTTCCAATAAAATATATTGCATTTTGTTAGTTATGACTGTAGGTTTGAACCTGAGCTAGCTTAATCTAGTGGTCACAGAAAGTGTCCCCAGATGACTGTATAGATAACATGAGGAGAAAAGGTCAGTACTGTTGAATATAATCAATATAGACAATTAGTTGATATAATTCAAGAACCATCTCTTCTGCCTCCTTACATACCCTCCCTCCCCAACTCAGAAACACCTATACTTATTTTTTCAAGGGAGGTTTTTTTACCTCCAGATAGCAGCTTCAACTTTTCTTTTCAGACAAACCTTAAAGTTGAGAAGAAATTCCCACCTCTAATTCCGTTTCCCATTTCTGATTGGAAGCAAGAGTGGACAGTTTGGAACACGGGAAGACACTCATTCTGCACCTGCCCCACAGCTCCTCACCTGTAGAGTTGAATACCTGAAGACAGTGGGGTTCAGTCAGCTTACAGGGGCCGATACCCAGAGGGACAGTGCCTCTTCGCAGGCTCCCACTCCATTGCTCCTGCTCTTCCTGTTTCCACCAGCTTTTGATCAGCTGCTGGGCATGTAAGCCATTCCTTAGGGCCCTTAAAATAATGACCATTCCTTTTAAAAGGCTAACTGCTGCTTTTACTCACTTAACAAATATTTATTGATCATCTCTGAAGTACAGGACTTTGTGCTGGTTGCTGTAGGAATACAAAGATGAATAAACTGTGGGTTGGTATGTTATTTTCTAGTAGGGGAATGAGAAGGGTGAAAAAGGAAGTTTTCAACATTTTTGATCCAGAAGAGAGAAAGAACACACTTAGGACTGGGGTAGGTGGTAGAGGAGGGAAAGAGGAAAAATTGAGTTGTATGTGTTTTTTTTAAGGTTTCGAAGGAAAAGATGGCCTTTGAACTAACTAAGCCTTGGAAGATGAATGGAATTTTCACATGTGGAGGGGGTGGGGTATTGGCAGGACATAGAGGCATCTTGGGCAAAGAAAGAACTTGAACAAAGGCTTTCATGTTGTTTCTGAAAATCCTTTCATGAATCGTGGAATTACCTATACCAAGTGTTTTAAAGATGCGGAACTTAGCAGTCATGACTTGTTTTAGTGAATGAGAAAAGTTTTCCGAAGTGGACTTAGTCAAAATGGGATTTAATCTTCCTTAAATATAAACACATTTTAGTTATTGAGGAGAAAGTCTATCGCAATACAATAGTCAATATTTCGATTCCTCTTTGCTACCCCTTCCCCCACCAGCTTTATGTAGGCCACAATCCATTTACTTTTGTCCAAATGGGCGTTATGCTTTATATTCTTTCAAATTTGAACCTTTGAAGTTGTAATTCATGGATATTTCATACTCATTAATTTCTCCAGTAAACATTCTTAGAGTGTTAGGAATAGCATGGGCCCTGTAGAGCAATGGCTTTCAAATGTTTGAAACCATGACTCACAGCAACAAGCACATTTAATGTTGCAGCGCATTATATCTGAGAACACGCATGCACATAACTGAGACAAAAATGTCATGAAGTTACACTTATTTGTACTATGTATGATACACTTTGACAATTTCTTTTTTTTTCCTTAAAAAATTTTTTTTTCCTATTCATGGGTTTCAAAAAACAAAACAAAACAAAGTAAACCCCCCCACTGTAGGGATGCAAAGGAGAGTTTGCTGGGAGCGTGCAGGAGAATAAGGAAAAGCTGACACTGCCTGTTTCAGGGGGACAAGAGCACATCCCCATGAGAGAGTGAGACCTTCATGGTTAAGTGGCATTTGACACGGATCCTGGAGAAATAGAAGTTTAGGAAAAAATAAAAAGGGAGGAAAGTCCACTGGGAGGGAAGACTGTGAATAGGAGTAAGGGGGAATGAAGATGAAGTTACTGCCTGAAGCAGGGTGGGGATGGACTGTGCTCTGTTGCGGGTGGCGGGCGAAGCAGAGCTGTAACAACTTAGTCGCCACATGATGCTCCCTGTAGTGCCTACTGACACTCTGAGCCCTCTCCACTCAGCTGCCAGTGGACATAGCCAGGCCATGGCTTCTTCCAGGCCTCCTTAGACAGGCTTCCCTGGCCCTTCCTCGTGTCAAAAAACTGATCCCAGAGCCCTGATCTTGAACCTCAGGTGCCTCAACTCTTTCCTCCAGTCCCAGCCAAGCAAACATTTTTTAAGGCCTACCCCGTTCCTTTTGTCAGTCTTTAGCGGTCAAAGCAGTTCACCAGGACGCAAAGAGCGGAAGTTGAGGTGCACAGTGGTGGGACCACCTCCCTCACGCAGGTGGGTTGAGCCTGGGCCTTAGTTCTGCAGTGATTGATCTAGAGCGGCAGTTTTTAACCATTTTCATCTCATGGCACGCAACTAATGACTAAAATTCTGTGGCACACCAAAAAATATATTTTCGCCAATCTGACAAAAAGATAGGTATAATTTTGATTCATTTACACTGGCCGGCTATTGTTTTATGGCTGTTGTCATTTTTTTTAAATTTGACAATGTAAGGAAAAAGAGGTCAGTGCCCCTGACTAAATAGTCAGGTATTGCATGTTTTAAAAATTCTTGTCGCATACTGGTTGAAAATCGCGCAGTTAGAGCAGTGTAGTTGGTGGCACTCAGTCTCATTGGCTAGAAGTGGCTGTGTGATTGGCTGTGGCACTCTCATTGGCTTAGAGCCCCAGAGCCAGCGCCCCAGAGGTAGGAAGGGGGTCTCAGTAGGTATGGGGTGAAGAATACAGGGATTGGGCAAAAGTACAATAGGTTTACAGTTGTTCATATGGAAAAATATGTAATATGAGAGTAAACTCCATTTTGCATATCCACAACTGTAAACCTACTTTTGCTCATCCCTGTATATTTCCAAGAAGAGTGGCTTCCAGGCCCAGGGCCTGTGGACTGCTGCCTCGAAGGGGCTGGTGGCCAGCATGAAGGAGATAGGGAGATGTGGATGGGAAGCAGTGAAGTGCTGGGGTCAAGGAACTGCATACTTCATCCACCCAGTGCCGTAGGTGATACGTTTTGGAGCAAGCCAGGTGGGGAGACTGGTTAATTCAGGGCACAGGGGGCTGGAGTTCAACTGGGGGCCACCAGGATAACGGGAAGGATGTGCACTGGGTGTGCAGATGGGGTTTTAACCAAATGCCTTTTTTTTCCAAATGCCTTTTGATGACGCTAAGGATAAGTATTGTGTCAGGGGAAGTGACTCCTTCCTGTACTCCAGATTCTTCCTTGTGAAAATGTAGGAGGGTTATAAAATGCTAAGAATCTATTTTGGGAGAATGTTCCTCTGAACCAGAGTGGGTCTACTCAATGACACTTTAGGTTTAGCAACTTAAACTGAGGCCCTTTTGCATAATATTGATTAAAGTAACAGTCACATTAGGAAAAAATTAATCTCTTAAAATAGAATGCAAGGTGTGTGTGTGTGTGTGTGTGTGTGTGTGTGTGTGAATGGTATTTGTAACCTGTAATAAATTTGCCTGTTTAAATTTTCTTTATTTTGGGAATAAAACCTTGGTGGCAAAATCAAGGCCATAAAAGATGATTTTAATATCATTTAATGGTAACATAATGTTTCCTTGTTTTATTTCAAAGTGAAATCCGTAAAAGTTATATTCCGTGTTGCCTGTTCCCTTTTGTCTGGGAATTTAATTGAAGTTTCTGAATTCAGCTGTCTCCAGCCTTGCTTTCTCTTTGGCCCTAGGCAGCTCACAATTTTTCTCATTCCCTATTCTCAGCCTTGGTTTAATCACTTATAAAATGACAGCACTTATACTGGCCTACCTCATAAGGTTGTGGTGTTAATAATAAGTGTCAATTGCTTTGTGAATGCCAAATGTAGTTCTTTTGTATCCTTTGCTTCCTTAAAAATGCCTTTTTATCATAAACAAGGAAGGATACAGAAAGGCCACATTGGGCTAGGTCATCCTTCTGGTGCAGAGTTCTGTCCCTGGCGATGGGACCCTGGGACATTTTTAAAGCAGAGATTGGTAGGTTTCTTAGTTGTACATCATACTCTAGCAGACAAATAGGCCCTTGTTTATGGTTGTACTAGTAACATATGTAGATACATTAACCATTACATAATCTTTGATGTTTCACTGAGAATGTATTGAATCACTACTACCCATTACATCAAATGACTTCATTTGGTACTGTGGGTCTCATTAAATTATGTCAGGCTAATCATAATTTAGTTTCAATAGAAACAGAATACATAGTTACACCAGGGTAGGAGGATACCATACCATCCAAATAGTTCGAGTCTCTGGAAACTCACACCTGAGGACATGAGAGGGGCCCTCAGAGTGTCTGAAGGAGTTGGGCTGGAGGACTAGAGCTGTTCTGGGTTGCTCAAGGGCAGGAGGAAGAGAAGTAGACCTGACAGTATCTAACAGTAATGTGACACCCTCTCTTTTAGAGGTCACAATTAGCTGTTTCTCGGAGGCTGTAGACCCCCTGCCAGGTACTTTCTGGAAAGAGGTTCCTAGGTAAGTGGACCAGCAGCAGTAAGTTATCTCTGAGAGTCCTTCTAGAAGTCTATGATCGTTCCAGTCGTAGGGTTGTGGAATCAGAGAGCTGAAGTCATCAGTTGTACGTATTGTACTTGCGTCTTTTCCCCTTTGTAATTTTTCAACTCACGTGTGGAGAAAGGCAGAAGGTACTTAAACGCCTTCACGTAACTTCTTCCCAGGAGGTTCATTGTTGACTGAGGTAAACAAAAATGTCTATAATTTGGAGACGACACTAACATAGAAACTCAGTTTACAGCTATGTGCTTAAGTTGATGCTGAAAAAATTTTTTCCCTTTTATATGGATAGGAAATTGGTTTTCGCAAATCCTCTCTTGTCATACCTGTACTATTTTACATGAATTATGAAGGGACAGAACGAAGTTTCTGTCAGTGCTTACTGAAACGTTAATTAGTGACCTGGCAGTTTAGATAGAAAAAGGTTTTGCAGGGGTGTCCAGCCTTTTGGCGTCCCTGGGCCACACTGGAAGAAGAGTTGTTTTGGGCCACACATCAAATACATTGCAACACGTAATCACAAAAAAAAAAAAAACCTCATAGACTTTTGAGTAAATTTACGATTTTCTGTTATGAGTTTCTGCATTCATAGCCATCCTGGGCTGCACGCGGCCCGTGGGCTGCAGGTTGGACACCCCTGTGTCTAGTGGATCATCACCAGTTCTGGGAAATAACCTGGCTTTGTTTTTACATTTAAAAACATATTTGTTTTTCTATGAAATATATTGTGAGGAAGAAGAGACCCAAGGCTTAGAAAACTGTTTTGAGGATGTAGGTCAGTGTATTCTCTTTATTAACCATCACCCAGGTCAGCGCTTCCTAGACATGTGCATCCAAATGAGTTAGGGGTCTCAATAAAATGTTGATTTGGACTTAATAGATTTGGAGTGGGACTCTGATTCTGCATTTCTAATCAGCTCCCGGGCACTACTGCTGGTCCACACACCTGACTTTGAGTAGCAAGAACTAAAGGGATAAAAACGCCTTTAAACAGAAGCTCTTTCAAAATACTTCATTTTTCCTCTTTATGCTGGGGAGGCTTTGTGTAATAGTATTATAATTCCATAATGCCGGGAGGTTACATTTAGATGTAGCATTTATTTTATTTTTGTGCATCTTTCTGATATTTCTGATGAGTGAGGGGGTGGTTAATTGTATCCTAGTGGGGATATGGTGGGAAATAAACATGAAAACCTAAATAAACAAAGTTTGTAATACATAGGCTAATTACTTTTTACAGCTTTGCAGTTCTTGTCAGTCCTTCAAAGGCTGCATCCTTCTGAGTCACAAGAGAATGCTGAGTAACTAGACAGTCTTACAGACACTTCTGGATTTGTCAGGAATCTCACAGCAGCTCCCGTAGGTGCCCGGGGCTCAGAGCAAATGTCCGCCTTCTCTCCCAGCTGTTCTCTCTTTGTGAGGGAACTGGGGGTGGTGGAGGTGGCATTGGTGGGTGTTCCGGGGGGGGGGGCGGAGGGGGCTCTTTGCAGAATTACTGCACTACCCTGTGGCCATAGATGCAGACTGCAACTTTCCTGGTGTCCTAGGAGCAATCACAGTTCAGCTCCCAAGTAGAGCCAATGGCAAATGTCAGACACCCCCGATGGGGACCTTCTATCCCAGGCCAGCCAGCCAGCTTCTCCCTCAGCCCTCACCACAGTGCCATGCGTCCATCAGGTGGTCATACTGAGCTGCAGTTTCTGTGTTTAATTTCCAGTCTTATTTCATTAGAAAAAATATGTGCAGACAGGACTGATTATGTGAGTAAACATAGCACAGTTGGCTTCGAATGTGCTGTGAGATTGGCGGGAAGTTTATTTACTTTATCTTCTTAATGAGGGTTTGGGTGTGTGCATCGCACCACATCACACACATACTGCTATTCTCTGAGATGGCAGAGAATACTGTTGCTAACAGGAGAAGGCCAGATTTGGTTTAAACAACTGTGGCTATTTTCATATTTGAAAAGATAGCTGACTTTTTGGGAACGGTAGTGTCCAATTTAAATCTCGCAGCCTTGGGACACATGTGAACCCACAGAAGAAGTACTCGCAATCGTTTTTAGCCCATTGTTTGGGGCAGTACTTTTCATTTGTGCTTCTAGTTGTCATGATACTGCCATGTACATCATAATGCATTATGCTCTCTAATTGTATTTAGCCATTTCTTGTGATATGCAATGGTATGTACCACTGATGTGATTTTTCCTTCTAGATGTTGCCCTCAGCACAGAGACAGGTTAGGCCCATAGTGAGGAAAGTAAATGCTTGGTTGTTGCTTTGGTTTGTACTAGTGTCATCCAGGTTATGCATTTTCTTCACACTGGAGAATACACTTTATTGGCTGTTAGTGTATGGTACGAAGAATGGTGTAGTCAGGTGATTTAGACAACTCTTGGGGGAAAAAAGGACTCTCAGAGTCAGTGGTTTGCTCAGGTAGGCCTTAAGGAAAAACTTTCTTTTTGTTCTTTATGAAAAAAACACTGCTGATGATGGCCAGTTAAATTTCGCACTTTGGGCCTGGACTGAGAAGACAGGCAGCCAGCAGGCCCTGTTTGCGCCCTTCCATGCCAACCAGATTCCATGGCAGGGAGCCCACTGGTGCCCTTTCTCAGAAATGCTGAGGTGGAAAGAGCCGTTGGCGGTGGAGGACTTTACCGCAGACTAAGAGGCAGGTATCTTTACTGACCTAGGACTGCAGTTTACTGACATAGAGGTCTGGGATCCAGAATGTTTGGTCCCTCTACTTTCTGAAGTCTTCTGCTCAGCCCCTCTCCTGGTCTGTAGCTGTGGTGGATTCATCTCTTGGAAAGTGTAGCTTTAGAGACCCTCTGAGCCAAATATCTGTTACAGACGTCAGTGTTAGCAGTCATGGGAAGACCATTCTACTACAAATAACATCAATATGTAATAGACTTCTCTTTTCAATGTAAAGTCAGATAGTTTGCTCTTTTATAGTGGTATACCTCTGTATCACGGTACCACTGGTTGCCCCTCTAGCTGTGTAACTGTCTGGGAGGAGGACTTCAGCCTGCCTTGTGGTCAGGGCTCAGGCTGAGTGATGCAGGTGAAGTCCGTGCTGTGTCTGAGCAGCACTGATCGTCTCCCGTTGTGGGATAATCTGAGCTCAGGACAGATGCTGTGTGCAGAGCCTGCTGAGTCCTTCTCAGGAGCAAGTCCATGCACAGGAGAGGGCCACTCAGCTGGTGCTACATGGATGCTCCTGTTGGTGTTTCTTTCATTGAAGGTACGTCCTTCCCCAGAATACGGCATGGCCTCTTCTGAGAACTGCACCTTTCAAGTGACTGTCCTTTGGAGTGTTTGTCTTTTAATAAGTAGAGTTTAATCTTTTAGTGTGCAGAATACCTGAAAAGAGCCTTCTGTGGGAAAGCTGGTGAATTTTACCTACTAACTAGTCACCTTCTTTCCCCTTTCCTACCTCTCCACTTGAATTACAACTCCAAGGCTGAGTTAACAAGTTATGAGTATGAAAATTAAATATTTATAGTCTAAAAAGAAATGGTTTTTTAGTTTCTAATGTTTAGGTAGATAATTAGTTACATAAATTAATTTCTATACTTTTCCTTACTCTTACCCACAGCAGGATAAAAGTAATGTTTTAAATATTATGTATACTAATGTAAAACAGTAGCAATGCTTTAACCTGCTCTTTGTAACTTTCTTTGTCTAGATTTATAGGTTTCTGGATTGAGATAAGCAACCATTAATTGAGCTAGACACAGAAGTGAATAGATCACCTTTTTTGTTCTTGATGTATTTATACTTTAGCCTGGAACAGATTATTTCAAATAATCTCTGTAGGGGTTTTACTTGCTCTGATAGGGAATTCTGATGAGTACCATAAGGGTAGGTACCCTACCGATTGTGGAGTTTTAGGGAAGAGTTCCTGGAGAAAGTAACTTCTATTTGAGTTTGAAAGGATGAATTGAAGTCAGTCAGGCTGGGAGCAGGAGGGGTGTGGTAGGTGCAAAAATGTCAGCAAAGCAAATTGGTGGGGAAAAAATGCATGTTGTGAGCAATAGCAGTGACACGGGTAAATTGCAAGTCTGGAGCATTAAAGGTGGAGAGTGACAGGAGATGAGTTGGGGAAGTGGAGGCCCAGGGGCTAGGCCTTGGAAGGCCCCGCACGGCATTCAAGGACCTTGAACATTTTCCAGGAGGTGCTGGCCTGCTGTTGAGGGCTGTGAGCAGGTGAACACGGTGGGCACATTTGCATTATATTATTTCTAGAAAGTGTTTTCCATGGATGAATCCGATGGCTGGGGGATCAGGAGTTCAGGCAGGGTGTGATGGCGCTTGGCCCAGGCCAGTGAGGATGGAGAGAAGGAGAGGGGTTGGAGAGATGTGCAGGGGATGACGTTGGCAGAACTTACCGATTGACCGGATGGGGAGAATGAGGGAGATGGAGGGACAAAGATGCTTTTAGAATACTCAGCTTGCGTGATGAAGTAGGAAATACAGGAGGAGGAGCAAGCTGAGTGGGGAGAGATAAAGTGTTTGGATTTGTATATGTTGCCTTTGAAGTGCCTGTGGGCCATCCAGGTGGAATTGCCTGTAGAAAGTTTGCTGTGTGATCGTGATGTTTAGAAAGAAGGGTAGGACAGAAATAACGATCTGGGAGTTGTCAACATACAGGTGCTGGTGACATTAGAAGATATTTTCCAGGAACAGTGAGGAGAGAATGAGAAGTAGGCTGAGGGCACTGGAAGGGCAGCAGGAGGGAAAGCAGTTCAGGAAGGAATCTGAAAAGAAATGGTCAGGGAGGGCAGAGACCAGGAGAGATTGGAGTCCATGACCAGCTGCTTTAGAGCAGTCACTGAACTTGGGAAGGTTTAGGTGGTCTATGGAGTGGGCAGTGGGGTGGAAGAGTGAATGGGAGGTGGGGGAGTGGAGACTGACTGCTCTCACTCTTGACGGGAAAGGTGGGCAACTGATGGAGGAAGGTCTCCGAGAAGGAAGTAGGGAGGCCAGACCCATAATAAGAGGAAGAGCATGGGGATGATTATAGATGTGGATAAGTTGGGTTGTGGAGACTTTTAAAACACATTTGTGAGAAATGGAAGTTTCAGAGAATGGGATTACAGAAAAGAGGATAGCCTCAAATATTAGCCTCTGAAATGTCAATGGTGAGTGTTTCATAGATATTTTTGAATCAGTGACTAATGAATGAAAAGTCTGCATAAGGCACTTTAGCATAAACTTATGTCATACATCCATAATTAATTAATTAAAATTTAAAGATTTTATTTATTTATTTTTAGAGTGAGGGAAAGGGAGGGAGAAGGAGAATGAAAGAAACATCAGTGTGTGGTTGTCTCTCACATGGCCCCCACTGGGGACCTGGCCCACAATCCATGCATGTGCCCTGACTGGGAATTGAACCAGCGACCCTTTGGTTTGCAGCCGGTGCTCAGTCCACTGAGCTACACCAGCCAGGGCCCCATCCATAATTTAATTACAGTGTTTATACAAGTAGTTTTTGAGTCAGAAGTAATTAGGTGAGGCTACAGAGACAGGAAAAATTGGTGGACTTTTCTAATTGTGGATTATTAAATGGATTTTTAGAAATCGTTTTCAGACACACAAAACTGAGAGGTAACCCATAGTGTTCTGACATTGAAAAGCGTAACTCCTTAGAAGGGCACCTAACCCATCTGGCCTAAGGGCTTCTTCTTGTTTCTTATATGCAAGGAAGTGTAGTGAGTCCTTTACCTATACCATATCTCATTTACTAGGTGTAATCTCTCACGTAGTCTCTGTTAGTCCACATTCTATAGAGAAGAAACAAAGGTGTCAAGTATTGTAACTTGGCCAGAGACCCATCGCTAGTATTGCCTAGCTGGGGTTTTCCCGGGGCAGTCTGGCTCCAGAGTCCTTACACATGGCCACCATCCTCTGAGAAGTGTTTCTCCACACTGTGACAGAATTGTGGGGCGTGAGTTCTGAGGTCTCTTCCAGCCTCAAAATATTTATGATTATACACACACACACACACACACACACACACACACACACACACATATAGTCTTCAGCAGGTATAGTGAGGTATGAATGGAAAAAAATCTTGAGGTTTACTTGGGCTTTTTAACTCAGAATGAATAATATGCAGTGTCTAAATTATTCTATATTTTGGGCAAGGATTATCTGTAATTCATTGTTATTTAGGGTACTGATTTTTTGTCAGTATTTGAAATGTATAAAATGTATGTATATACACTGTCTGCTCTTAATTATTTATATCTTCTCTTAATTATTTGTATACTCATAAAACCACTAATTTGACAAGTATTACATGTAAAGAAAATGGTAACAACTATTTACTATAGCTGGTCAAATCTATTGTAACACCTAAATGTAACTTTATTAATAGTAATAATGGTGCAGCAATAAAATTAATAAAACTGTCTATGAAAGTAATCTGAAATAATTGTGTTAAGGTGATTCTTTTTCATGTAGATTATCTTGAGTTTCTTTTTTTTTAGTTTCTGTGTACAGACAGACTCTCTTCTAGCTACATGACTGATTTTATAAAAAAGTGTTGCTTCAATGACAAGGGAAGAGTACATGGGCTTAATTTATGTCACAAGATATCTGGATGAAGTGAAGTTAATAAATTCTCGGCTTAAGGAATTGTGACATATTGAAACACATGACAAGAATAACTTTAAATGTGGTCTTTAAAAATTCTTGAGAGTAAGACAGATTCCAAGGTAGGTTAAGAAAAGCCCCACTTGGCTGAATTCCAGAAAGACATCATTTAATAATAGGAAAGGAAAGGGGTTAGGGGCCAGCATGCAGTGGGTTCAAATTCTGCTGTGATTTATCAGGTGTGTTATCTAAACAAGTAACTTAACCTTTCTGAGCCTTAGTTTCCTAAAGTATAAAATGAAGGTAGTAATGCCTCTGCCACTGGTTTGTTATGAAGATTAAAAGACTTCCACATAAATAGCCTGACCCATAGTAGGGCCTCAAAATATGGTAACTTTATTACAATTCTTCTTTTCCTTTGTCGTTATTTAATGGGTTTTTTTTATTAGCAATTATATTCAATGGTTATATCCATTGTGTTGCTTAAAACATTCAGAGTTATATGTGAGTTGTTATTTCAGGTTGTATTTTTTTTTAACCTGGTGTCTTTTTTTGAGGTCTGGTCTTGTATTTATTTAATGACTATGGCAGATGGGTAGGGAGGAGAGTCTAATACTTTCTTCTGCAGTGCACAAGAATTCATTCTTAAGACTTGACAACCCTCCTTGGTGCTGATATAATGAGCCCTAGGCGTTGTAGGTGCTAAGAAATGTTTTAAAACATTTTTGTATGTATTTTAATTAAAGCAACTTGAAAATTGGTGAAACAGCTACATTGTTAAATTGTTTCATTTAGGTGAACATAGGAGCAATGACTTTCGAAAGCCCAAATGACAAAATTTCTAGTAATTCTTTTCTGTCGGTGACAAACTGATGTGTTTCTATTATCTCAGACGAATGGCTGTCCCTTGACCTCCTATATCTGCTTTGATCCTACCCATGCGCTGGCTTCTCAGTTTCTGGACTTAGGATGACCCCGTATTCCCCAGTTGGATGACAGCCCATTGTGGTCTTGGGACGGTGAACCCAAGTTCATTGTTTCTGTGGACTTCAGATTTGGGTGCTTTCTGTTGTCTTGACTCCTTTCTGTCATCATTGCCTTAATTGCCGATGCAGAACCTAGGATAGCTTTACATCAAATCACTTGATTCTGCCAAACCTGGAGATGAGTCATTACATACTTCTTTCATACTGAATTGTGAAAGCAGCATCCTCAAACCGTTATTTATGACATCTACCAGGGAAATTAAAGTGACAAAGGGGGTTAAATGTTAGGATTACAGTTTGTTTGAGTTGGCTTTTGTCTGGCAATGCTGTGGTAATGAACAACCCCCAGATCTCAGAGGCTTAGTTTCAAGGTGTAGTTCTTGTCCATGTTACTACATGGTAGTTGAAGGTCAGCTGTGCTGTAGTGTCTTTTTCACTCTAGTACCCAGGCTGACAGAGAGTGTACCTTTTCACTTGCTGAAAGGAAGAGAGGGGCTTGTGCTGGATGGGGCAGATGTCATATGGCTCCCATTTCATTGGCCTAATAAATCATAAGGCCAAGCATGGTATCAGTAGGTTGGGGACATATCGTCTGCTCACAAAGCAGTATTGCAAGTCACCTGGTGGCCAGCGGGATGCTGTCCTCCTAAAAGGAGGGCAGTGAAAAGTGGAAAACAATGGTACAGTGTTCTGTGCAGTTAATCAGTATTTTTAAATTTAAAAAAGGTAGGAAGATTTACAAAAAAGCCTATAGAACTGCCTGGTAGCATGTTATTTTATATTATAGATGATTTCTGCCTTTGGCGAGTGGTTTTATTTTTACTGAATTTCTGTCTTTTGAATTTTCATTGTAAAAAGAGGAACTGATGAAAAAGCTGGTGAAATGTTTTCATTCGGAGAGCCAAAGTTTCTACAGTACAGGCTTACAGCATTAGGGAAATTGTTTTTAAAAAGTATGTCTATTTAATATTTTATCTCTAAACAGTTTGCCTTTACTGTGTAGAAAATAATACTGTAATGCAGTTATTATGCCCTGATTCTTAAATTAATAACTTGACTTTCCTTGCCTCTGCCTAATTATAATCAAATTGTGAATGAAGAACAAAATCTATATCTGTATTGGAAGGGAATTAGGTGATAAATGATCAGTTTTACAGAAAAACTAGGTCTTATTAATGTTTTTTTTAACCAAACCTTTACTTATAACTTGAGCCCACTTTCAACTTTTGAAAGAATTTAAACAATAAAAGAAGATGTGGGAACCTATAGATACTTCGGGAATGATACATGGCCACTGGTGTGAATGAATGAGTATGTTAGTTTACCGTGCGTTAGTTTGTAGAGGGCACAAGCTAGAACTTAGCAAGATCTCTCAGTTCAGACTTACGCTTGGCCCACTTTAGGCCTCATGGATTTTAGAATAGGTAGGGTCTGTGTTCAAGTCTTCAGGAAAGTAATAAATACAATCCTTCTCTGAAACATAGAACAATACTCCTTTCTTTTGTATATTTGGTTTTTATTACCTATAAAGAAGCACATTCAATATTGTTGGAATCAGATACCACTTTTTTGTTATTTCCCATGAAATTGAAAAAGGAAACAGGCTATACCAATACTGTGAAGTGCTTAATGTTAAAAATCTCTGGGAGACTGGACCAAAGTAAAAATATAAAGTAAATAAGTGAAAATTTAGTCATTGCTTTCTAGTTTGTATGAGCATCATGATGCAATATTTTGAACTGATTGCAACTGCAATAAAGTACTCTGAAGAAAACCCAATAGAGGAGAATTAAAACTTGAAGAGGTGAATGTTCTGTAGTGGGTATAACAGAAGATCTTTTGTTGCTTCAAAATCTTTTATAATTCTCACCACTTAAACTTCTTGGCTATATTAACAAAAGTAGCTTTCCTTCTACATTTTCTAGAATTGCGTGTACCGGGAAACATTTCTCAACCAAATATCACAGATAGTTTTAAAAAAGCTAAAGTAAATTCTGAATTTTATATTCTCTATAGTCAGGTTGAGACTATAGAGAATATAAATGACATTATAACATTAAAAAAGCAATACAGTATTTTTAGTTGCTAGTAATTAGTGACAGAAGCATGAATCATTGATAGTTTTACATCTTATTTTGTATGTTTATCTCACATCCTGCAGCCTTGCTGAATGTATTTGTTAGTCCTAACGGTTGTGAGTGTGTGTGTGTATTCCTTGTGATTTTATATATACCAGTATACCATCACGTCATCACGTCAAGAATAGAGATAGTTTTGCTTCTTTCTTTCCACTCTGGATGCCTCTTCTTTTTCTTGCCGGATTGGCCTATTAGAGCTCCCAGAACAGTGTTGAATAGCAGTGATAAGAGTGGATGGACATCCTTTGCTTATTCCTGATCTTAGGAGGAAGGCTTTCAGTCATTTGCTATTAAGTGTGATGTTATCTGTGGATTTTCATAGGTTTTAGCAGGTTGATGAAGTTCCTTTCTATTCCTAGTTTGTTGGGTGCTTTTATCATGAAATGATCTTGTCTTGATTTTGTGAAAGGCTTTTTTGTATCTATTAAGGTGGTCATGTGGATTTTGTCCTTAATTCTGTAGTGTGGTTTATTACATTGATTTTTGTATTTTGAACCAACCTTGCATTCCTTGAATATCTATTTCACTTAGTCATGGTATATAAAATCCTTTTGTACGTCGCTGGATTAATTTTGCTAGTACTTTGTCGAATGACTTCTTTTGAAAACAGATTTTTTTCTGAATGTTTTTCTTTGCTTTTAGAAGCTCATGAACACTGGAGAGAAAAATAAAGGAACATATCTTTCCCAGCACTTCCCCATGGAAATATAGACGCTTAATTTCTGCACATATTCTGAACGGCTGACCTTTAAGTGATAATCAGATTTCACAATTCCCACATAATGTTATTTATTATATGACACATTCAGATTTAAGGTCTTGACCTGTGCAGGTCACTCAGATTTTTTTAGATTAGTTTCCTAATCAGTAAACAGGATTAGAAGAAGCAAATAAAATACGCTATGTGAATGTGCTCATAACATATTATATGATGGTAAGATATAATTGTTTATCTTTATGTAAGTATGTAAACAATTATTTAACCCAAGGGTCATAAATTCAAATACCTTCCTTCTAGGCCAAGAAGACCAAGAATGTCTGAAGCAGTAACACAACTGGATGTGATGGGGCTTATGGCCAGTTGGAAGATCTGTAACCTTGCTTCAAATTTCAAATTCAAAGTGAAAACAAACAAACCACAATAAAATGAACAAAATAAACCCCAACCCTGCAGTGTCCTGGCCAGACATCGTATATCTGCCTCTTCCGTGGGACCTCTGATTCTAAAACACCAGCTAGAAAAGTCCCTTTTTAATAGAATGAGCTTGGTAATAGATGCATTTGAAGTAATAGATGCATTTAATATTATTTCCTGGACTTCAACTTTTACCTGGATTATCCCATTGTCCTTACTATATAAGGAGCCACTGTCTTGTTTTTCTCACCATTACTTTCTATTAGGTATGTGAATTCTTATTCACACACAGCAGTATGCTTCATAATTTTCACAAACCAGCTGTATTATTGATAAACACTTTCTGTGGTTTCTTTAACAAGTAAACAAAGTCAGTATTTGTATTTTCTTGGTACCCTAGTATTTGAAAGAGTGATTTCTACAGTTTTCTAACTATGGTAAGTCAGGCGCTGATGTCTTGAAACCTGTGGAGGAGGTTCTTTTGGAGCAAGAGGTGGTAACTCAGCATCTACACAAGGTTTGCTAAGTAGCCCAGCCACAGCAGTGACTCTGGCCCACCTTACGAGCTCTCTTTGTTCAGCAGGATGTAGTCGTAGAAACTCATGATCGTACGTATCAAGCTACTGCTCTGCAGAAAGGGGAGTGCTGGCTTGGAACACAGAAAAAGTACTATGGCCCCTGCTCCAGAGAAGCATGAAGTCTGGTTGGAGAGAAACCAGTATCCATAAAATAGCTCCAAAAGCTGGATTCACAGATTCTTAGCTTTGTTTGGAGGGAAGCTTGGAGATCATTTGTCCAGCCCAGGTCCCTCATTTTACGGTATAGAAAGCTGATACTCACAATTAAACCTCCGTCTGGGGTTCTCAAATCTAGCTGCTTTCTAGAATCATCTCAGAATCCTTAGTCTCTGGCATTAGGGGACCAGAAATTTATGTTGAGGTACAAAAGATGCACAGTTCTGGGCGATTCTGACATAGCCAGTTTGCTTAATGGATTTGGGAATGGTAATAGGCTGTGAGTGGTTTTGGAGTTTAAGGTATAGGGAGCTGAGTGATGGAAGGCTTGCATGTTGCAATCAAGAACAGTAGGATTGAAGTGGACTGGGAACTTTGCGGATAGAAGAGTAATTGGTGAGGGCGTGGAGTTGGAAATTGGTGTGGCTAAGGTGGTGAGTAAGATGTTTTACATCAAATGACTCGGATTATTGCAAGGATTGTAGGGGAGTTCATACACTTGCATTGATTAAGAGCTAAAACATGCCTAAGACATCCTAATCATCACTTTGTGTGTGTGTGTGTGTGTGGCGGGGGAGGTGGGGAGAAGATTTTAAGAAAGTGTTTGATTGCATTACAAGTAATTCTGCAATCCCAAATTTATTGTATTTATCGAGTGTATTTTTTCTAGTTAATCATTAGTGTGATGGTTAGAATCTTGATTGCCTTCCCCAAATTATTTTGAGACAGACACTGATCATTTTGTATACTCAATTACTATATTTCCTGGTAATAAAGTAGTTGATATGCAGTATGCTAATAACCATGCTGAAGAAGTGCACTGTGATAACCATTGGGAACATCCACATTTATAAACTATTTTTTGTTGAAGATAATTTTATTTTCTCAAGAAAGTTATCTGTATGATATTTTAAATATTATGATATATTAAATTGTACAGTATCTTAATAATAAATAAATATATTTAATCAGTGTATATATGGCACCAAACATTTCTTTTTGGTAAAAAACATCTGTCCACTTTTTGTATATTTTTAGTGTTACATTCATTTCACTGTCAAAATGTCAAACCTCTTTTGTGTGTGTGCTGTGACAGTCCTCCCTGGCGTGTGACTTCACTGAAGGCAGGAGTCACACAGCAGTGATTAAGAGCATGGGCTTTGGACCAGATGTTCCTAGTTCTAATCCCACTCTGTTGCTTGCTTGTTATAGATAATTATTTTGTCAACTGTGAACACTGGAAAAGTGTAATACCTATCACAAAGGATTTGTGTGAGATTAAATGAGTTCATGTGTGTAAAGTGCTTTAAAGTTACCTAGTTAATGCCTCTCATTGTGTGCATTAGGGAATCGTATTCTAAGTACTTGCTCAAGATAAAAGTTAGAACTTGGACCAGAACCCAGACCCCTGGTTCCCAGGCTGAGAGAGAAGGGAAGAAAGTCACTTATCTTTGAAGCACTTCCTCCAGAGTTCTGTCACTTGGTTTGGCTCTCTGTCACTCTCTCTGTCCCTTTCTTCCTCCCTCCTCTTCCTCTTCCTGTGCGTTCACTCCATCTCTGCCATCAGCCCCATTCCTTCTCTCTTAGCCATGTAAAGCTGGGGTTCTTAACCTGGAGGTCAGGGAACTCCCTCATGTCATGTGTGCATTTGCCTCCCCTCCCCCCACATTCCTATTTTGGTCTTTTCTAAGGAGAGAGCTTATAGCTTTCATCAGGCTCCCAAAGGCACCTGTGACCCCACTTCTGTGAGGGAGGAAGTGGCTCTGGCTGTGCTGTTTCCATCATGAGCAGGAGGTGAGGTAGCACTCAGAGAAGTGTAAGAACCCTAATTCATTGTGAGTGCTCCTGGCCACAGAGGAGAGCAGATACTAACAGGGATGCTTGGCAAAACCATTCTGCCAGGCAAAGTGATTTTATCATGAAGACCCTGCTGAATATCTTCCTGACTGTCTCGAACAAGCAGGAAGCTTGGAGTTACAAGCCTGAGCATGAAGGCAGTGCAGGTCACAGTTTGGAAGGTAAGCCAGTGAGAACTCAGAGCCTCTCTAGGACACCCACTTTGGCATGGTGGGAGTGAGGTGGCTTAGATTCGCCTCAATTATAAGTGAGGTGATTGACAGATTTTGTCATAATTGCTAAAAGAAAAATGTTATTCTATGTTTAAAATAAAATTAAGGATACTAGTGTTGTATATAAGGACTTACTAAGGAATTCAGTACATTATTTTAAGAGCTGTTTTATAAGAATGCATATCACACTATATGCCAATGACTTTTCAAGTACTAGTTGTAGCTTGAGTTATCCTGAAGGTCATGACTTGATGATAAAATCATGAGCAGATAGCTTCACATGCACCTCTTATAGCTATAATGTAGCCCTTGATGTTTTTCCTCTACTATGTAATATCCAAGTTGACCATGCAACAACTTTAACACACCTGATACACTTTTTGTGAAAGTAGTGAGATCAAGGTCTTTTTAATATGGTCTGACTAGAAGACAGAAGGGATTCTTCTTTCCCTGGCAGTTACAGTACCTGGTGGGGGCATTTAAGTAAGCGTGGCCAGCCAGGAGAGCTTTATCAGAATAACGTTCTTTTGCTAAGTGTGTGTGATAAAGCCACAGTGAGACTTTGGGAATTTGGACCTGGTCTACATTTAGCACCCAAAAGTCATTGTAGAGCTGTCACTGGTTAGAAGTTTCCAGTCACAGTTCTTGCTAAAGTTATATAATTTAAGCAGATAGGACAGTGGATGGTGTCTTCTCAAGTTTGTTAGTGTGTTCATTTATTTATTCATTAGTTCATATTTTAACACGTTCCAATTTTTCCTGACATTATGTTTACTTATGGGACATTTTTAGAAGGATCTGAATTATTTATTTGTTTATTTGTTTGTTTATTTATTTATAATCTTCGTTTGAGGATATGTTTATCGATTTTAGAGAGAGAAAGAGACAGACAGACAGACACGGATGTGAGATAGAAATATGCATCGGCTGCCTCCTTGGGTGCTCTGACTGGGGATCAGACCCACAACTTAGGTATGTGCCCTCTCCAGGAATTGAACCCACCACCTTTTGGTGTGCAGGACAGTGCTCTGACCAACTGGGCCACCTGACTAGGGTGGATCTGAATAACTTTTGATGAGAAAACTTATAATGAAAATTTAACATTAAGAAAACATGTAAGGTTATATACTTTGGCAAAGCCCTCTTTAAAAGCCTTTCAAGGAACTAGATGTTAAAAATTACTAAATCAAAGAAAGAAATGTCAATAGGAATTTCTTTTTTAAAAAGAATTAAAAAATATATACACAAGAGCTGTTACTTTCTCCCCATTAATAGACGGAATTCCTTTACAGAGGCTGCCTGTTGGCTATTATGGAAGAGGTATTGATCAATGAGGCCAAGTGTGGACTTAACCTCTGGCCATACCTCTCATTAGAATATAAGTTTTTATTTCCGTACCTGTGAAGTAGGAATGAGGATACTCTCCTATGGAGCTCCATGGAGTGGTATGAGAATCAAATGAATGAAATCTCAGTTAACCCAGGACAGTGCCTTACACTCAGCCCTCAAAAAATCATACCTATCTCTCCCCCAATAACTGTGAGCACTAGAAGGAGCTACGGGGTGAGTTAAAGTCGGTGGTGGAGATCTTGCTGTCCTAATCGAAATTGCCCCTCCTCTTCTTTCATCTCTGAATCTAGAATGTGGGTGGGGTGTGGGCCAAACAGGTCCTAAGCCAGGTGAGGGAGAAGAACGCTGCTGTGGCTTCTGGTTGCTGTTCAGGTTGCATTGCTGGTTTCTGAGCCCCGCTTTTTCTTGACCTCTGTGTGGCTCCCAGGTCACCACTGCTATGTGGATTTTTAGCCTCCTCCTGATTACTAGTTCTAGGTGCCGCCCATTCTGCTCTGAACCCAGAAAAAGTCCCACTTTTAGTTCCCAGCCTTACCTTCACCTTCATCCTAGGTTTCTGCCCTCTTTAGAGCCATTCTCTTTTGGATGAGTACAGACTTCACTCTCCAGGTCCTTTGGCAGCACCCTGGGGCAGGGAGCAGGGTATGTATTTTCCTAGAGGCTGAGCTGGGTGACTCAGGCTGACAAGATGCTCTAAATGGCAGGCACTCTTATGGTCTCACTTAACAGATGAGACAAATAGGACAATGAGGGGTTAAGCACGTACCCAGATGTGGCCAGTGAAAGCCGGAGTCGGGGTTACATTCTTGTTCTGATAGGCAGAGGGCTCTTCTTCCCTTTGTCTTCAAAAGAGGACGGTACCCTCCTGGTCTGAAGTAGAAATTTGTCAGAGAAGCCTAAAAAATGCAACGATCTTAATCGTTTTCTATAAATTGGTCATTAGCCCAGACAATACAAATTATTTCTTTCAAGGAGAACATCTGAGGCAAACTGGTTAGTTCTTGGTGCACGACTCTGCTTTTTTTCTGGAGTCTTAACCTCTTTTGTTTTTTTTTCCTGATATAGACCTTATCCTTTCTTTCTTTATGTAGCTAAGATGGTAGGCTTTACTTTGTCTCTTGTCTTCAGGTTTTAGGAAAGTGATTTATAAAAGAGGTAACAAATCTGCATTGGTTTTTGTTTTTCAGCTTCAGCTGAGGCCCAGGTGTAGATGTAAATTAAAAGGAAACCTTCGAGATAAACTATAGTAATGTGTTAATTGAAGTAAAATATTCTTTGACAGAGCAAGACAGAATTGCAATAAACAGCCATGTAATACTATACGAATAGGAATAATGGTTAAGAGTTACTAATAACTAATAGCATCTTATCAACATTCTCTCTAGTCACCATAACCTGCCACTGCAGTCAGATGAGGAAGCCAAGACAGAGTTGGGTTTAAGCTCAAGTATGACAGTGGACATAGTGTCATTCTACTGTGCCATTCTGATTTTAAAGCCAAGCAGGTGTACTCGCTGTCTGTCTTTTAAAGGATGTTGCGGCTCTCTCAAATTGTTTCTGTAAATTGTGTCTCTTATTCTTGGTCAGTTTGTTTTGTCTGAGTGCTACATGACTGGGGAGGCCACCATACTTAAGAGATAGTGACAAGAGTAGCAGTGAAGTGTGCAGTTAGTCAAGAACAAGGGGAAATAAGGCCGCATGTTCTGTCTTCATGACCGGGAGCTCAAGGACCACCAAACTCCAGGGAGCCTGACTTCCTAATCTTTTCTCACAATGAGTGTGGTAGCACCTTATTCATCCAGCACTCAGACACAGAATATGAAACTATCAGAGATAAAATAAGCCTCAAGTCAAGGAGCAAATACTGGTCTAAAAACTGGACCACCAGAAAAAGTTTAGATTTTATCTGTGAGTGTTCATGAAGCTGGGGAACTCCAAGTTCTGTTGAAGGGCTAGAAGAAAGTACAGTTCATATTGTAAATGTATTCTAGAGGATCTCCCCATTTCTGAGAGCTAAGCACGGTCTGTGCATTCCTTGAATTCAACATGTACTGATCGTGCACCATTGTAAAAGATGGGGCGATAGGCAAGAATGGAGAAGTATGTTCAGACAGTGTCTGCCCTGAGGAGTTTACCTCTTAGTTGAGAAACTTGAATTTTGCTAGTTTTCTAGTTTCTGTTTGGCTCTCTTTTTTAGATTGAGTATTCTCTTCTGAATGTAACACTTAATTCCGTTTGACATAATATTATTTTTAATTTGATTTTTAATCCGTTCTTTGGGAGATGTTTGCACGTTCACTTCACTTAGTTCAGTCTGCAACTGAACGAGCCTGTTCTCTGCGTCGTTTTGTGCCACTGATTAAAAGCAAGACTTGATGCTGCTGCCAGAAACAGGGCCCTCCGAGATACTGCTCTGTGCTTCTTGGTCAAAACCAAGTCATATCTATATGATCATGTAGAGGAAATTCTCTAAACGAAGGACTGAGCTAGTGATCTTTAAGTCTCTTCCAGGTCTAAATATACTCATGTGCCACACAGTGACATTTTGGTCGATCATGGGCCACATACACGATGGTGGTCCCATAAAATTATAATGGAGCTGAAGCTTTCCTATTGCCCAGTGATGTCGTAGCCACCCTATGTCATAGCACAACATGCTACTCATGTGTTTATGGTGATGCTGGTAGAAACAAACCTGCTGTCAGTCATACAGAAGTGTAGCACATACAATTATGTGCAGTACCTAATACTTGATAATAGCAATGAATGACCATGTTACTGGTTTATGTCTTTATTATACCTTCTATCATTATTCTAGATTGTACTGATTATAAAAAAAGTGTGCTATATGACAGCATCATACATCTCATGTTTACCTGTCTCTTGATCACATCATTTTCTCTTGTGCTTGATTTGATCTTGTGTTGTTTTGCACAGTAACTGCTGTACAGGCTTATAGCCTAGGAGCAGCCGGCTAGGCCACGTAGTTTCACAGTAGGCTATACCATCTGGGTTTGCATAATAACCTTTATGATGTTCGCGCAATGACGAAATCACCTGACAACTCTTTTCTCAGAACAGATCCCAGTCATAACGTGATGCATGACTGCATGTAATTTTCGTTCAAAATAATAAAAACAAAAAAAGCCTTGCAAAGCTGTGAGTTTGAAGTGGTAAAACTGTTCTCTGTATTTTGGATGGTATTCATAAACCTGAAACTCGACAGACCTGTCTGCTTTATGTGTTCTGCATTTTGGGAGAAGCTGAATTCACCTGGCTTCCAGACGTCTGTGTTTGGCAGCCTAGTAGTACTCCATCTTACCTCATGAACTGTGACATAGTGATAGGAACTGAATTTCTTTGAGCCAGTCTGTGTACTTATTAGTTGGAAATTGAGATATTTATTTCAAAGGAAAACTGCCAAGGGAATAGAGGGTGAAGGAAAAATGTGTTTCTGAGGGACAGAGGTGTTCACAATACAGGCAGGAGACAAGAAATTTAGAGATTGAGGTTAGAATGTCACTGATTGACTGGGTCTTTGGCATACCTTGAACCTCTCCAATTCATATTTTTCCTCTTGTATAAAATTAGAGGTGTGCTTTAAATGGTCTAGTAAGAATTCTGCGTGCTTCAAATAAAAGGCACTTCACCTTGATAGCTAGTGTTAGGAACAGATCATCAAGAGTTGGAGTAATAGAGGAATGGCATTTGGGTATTAGCAGAGCATTTTTCCCGTTTCCCCAAACTCCTCCACTGTATTAGGTCCAGAGGGAGGAAGTAGCACATCTTACTGGTTCCGTTGCTGCTGGAGCAAATTACCACAAGGTTAGTGGCTTAAAACACACATGTACCATCTTCAAGTTCTGCAGGTTAGAAGTCAGAAACGGGTTTCACTGAGCTAAAATCAGGGTGTAGGCAGGATTCTTTTCCTTCTGAGGGACCTCTGGAGAGTCTGTGTCCTTACTTTCTCCTGCTTCTGGGGTCTTTCCACATTCCCGGATTCGTGGCCTCTTCCTCTGTCTGCAGAGCCAGCAGTTTCCTCACTCTGACCTCTGCTTCTCTGACTCGCCTGCCTCCCTCCCTCTTATAAGGACCTTTGTGATTAGATTGGGCCCACTGGGATAATCCAGGATAATCTGCCCAGCTCAAGATCCTTAACTTAATCACATCTGCAAAGCCTCTTCTGCCATGTAAGGTAACACATTCACAGGTTCCGGGGATTAGGAGGTAGGTGGATGTCTTTGGGGGCCATTATTCTACCTACCACACATATATAATGTTGGTAGCATTGCACTGGCCCAGGAGACCGTACTTCTCACTCTTGAAAGAAAGATTGCCAGTGGATTAAATCATTTTTAGCATTCACGGGGGACCTTCATTGCACTGCTCCAGCCTCTTGTGCCTCAGCAGGGAGTTTATTAAAAGGAAAAAGGGGAGAAAATGGGAAAAGAACTACACAGTTGGGAGGCAGTTTTATCAACTCAAATGGAGTCAACAGCAAGGCCTTCAGAGGGAGAGTGTACGACATACTCTTATCCAGTGTGAAATAGGAGTAAAAGGCAGAGAAAAAGGCAGATATGTTTCTAGGGCCACAGCCACTGGCACTGGGAGATGTGTCTCAGGAAATTTGGTTAGGTAGTATATTAGGTTGGAAGTTCTCCAGGCATCAGCTGCTGTGGCTGCCTTGCTTTTGGTGTTGAGGTCACATGCATTTACCTTCCAGTGGTGGGCTTTTTCGAAAGCACTGGAAGTTTTCAGATTCTCTGTGGGGAAGAAATTCCTGCCTAGAGTCTGAATGTGACATTGACAGTGTTTATAGTTCCCTGCAGCAGAGCATTTTTAGCATCTCAGGGGTGACATTTTAATTATCACTGCATTAGATAAGAAGTTATCTTGTTTTGTAGTTGGAGACATAACTGATGGAGGACAAGGCGCAGTTTGGGGGAACAAATCAGTGACACTGAAGCCACGTTGTTTTTTTTTGCCATAAACTCCAGCAACTTTGTATTCAGACTCTGATTTGACAGAGATATTCACGTCATCAGAGGGAACTCACCTGGTTCTCAAACAAATTTACATTTCTCCAGTCCATTTTGACTTTCACATCTGCTTTGATTTTGAACATGCTGACCTGCCTCAAAACCAGACTTCATGCTACCTGGCCAATGGCAGAGCAGCACTGACCGGTGCTTCGAGATGAATCTGGGCTGCATCCGGGTGTTGCTGTGTCCAGTTAGCCAGGCAGTGTGGGGCTCCATGAGCTGGGCCCCAAGGCATTTTGACAACATGTGCCTTTAAGGCACAAATGTCTCACCAGGGAGGGACCCACAGAGATACTAGCAGCAGGAACAACTGCAATATGATATTCTGTGTTTGCCATCATTTGAAACCTCATCAGATAAATGCATGCTGGGAATTTGGCCAGAACCTATTTTTAAAAAAGTGAAAGCTGGAGACATTGATCAAATACCAAAATTTGAGATTTTCCCTAATTATAGTGAAGTTCCCTTAGTTAATATTTCCCTAATTAACAGTTTTCCCTCCCTCCATTACTGTTGCAATGTCTAGAAACAGGATTATTCTGGCCTGACACTTTCTAGGAAACACCAGTGCTTATTTGTATGCTCTCTTCTGGTTGTGCTCCGGGGAAGGGTATTTTAGGGAGTAATCTAAGTCGGATGTTGTGAGCAAGAGCAGCAAGCAGCTTTGACAGTCATTTGTTGCTCTTACTGTGTGTTGTTTCCCTGCCGTTCTCAGGGCTCTAAAAATCAGGAAGGCCCCTTTACTACAAAGGCATAACTGTCGACCCAAACATTGTCGTGCAGCCTAAGGACTTGTTTACTAAATGAAGGCGTTGATTATGGCATTTCTTCTTCTTTTTTTGTAAATAATTTAAAAAAATATTTATTGATTTTTTTAGAGAGAAAGGAAGGGAAAGAGAGAGAGAAACATTGATGTGAGAGAAAAACACTGATTGGTTGCTGCTTCTATGTGCCCTGACTGGGGATGGAACCCGCAGCCTAGGTATGTGCCCTGACCAGGGATCAAACCCACAACCTTTTGGTGTATGGGATGATGCTCCACCCATCTGAGTTACCCAGCCAGGGCTGATCATGGCATTTCTAACAATGATTTTGGAAGAGGTGGACTGAGGGACAGGGGCATTTGCCGTGTTTTGCGTGGGAGCCTTGACATTTAACTTGGTTCATAGCCAGCTGCTTTGTGCCTTCTGTACCCTAACTGGGTCTTCTCTAAACTTACTTCATCACCCACCAAAAGGCTTGACACAGGTTATTCTAGGAAAGAGAAGGCTGCTCCCTGAAGCACAGAGCTCTCTGCTATGTTTCCTTTCTGGAGGGGTTGAATTTTTAGCTCATTGTCACATAATTAAATGCTCTATTTACTGGCAGGAATTAGGATTTTATAATGGTCCTTTTGAACATTTAAATTGGAATTCATGCCCTGGCTGGTGTGGCTCGGTGGCTTGAGTGCTGACCTGTGAAGCAAAGGGTCGCTGGTTCAATTCCCAGTCAGGGCACATTCCTGGGTTTCGGGGCCAGGTCCCTGGTGAGGGGCGCACGAGAGGCAACCACACATTGATGTTTCTCTCCCTCTCTGTCTCCCTCCCTTCCCCTCTCTCTAAAAATAAATAAATAAATAAAATCTTTAAAAAATTCTTTTTACCTATCCAGACTTCCTGCTGCCTCTTCTTGCCTTCTTCTCTGCAAACACTAAAAGTGGACTTTAATTTGCCTCCAAGTGGCAGTGACTGTTTCCAAAATATTCCCTAGTTCTCCAAGACCAGAGTTTGTACTGTCAGGATAAACAAGGTCAGTAAGCACTCCATGGGGTCTTTGTCCTTCAGTTCTTCCCGGCCATTCAGTCTTAGGCAGGACCTGAGTATCTTCATGTTGGATATTGTTAAAAGCACATTGCCTATTTCATACCCCTCTGATTCAGAATTCAGAGACAGATTGGGCTTTTACTTTTTACCAGGTAAAATGAGGTAAAAGCTGCCAAATCAAAGAATATTGTAAACAAGTGGCTGGAATGAGTTAATCTTCTTTACGAGACTGATCTATTAACAAGCCATCTTTCAAGTTATCTCCATGTTGTGTTGATCAACTGTGAAAATACTATTTAGCAGAAGTATAAATCTAAGCATATGTAAGTACAAGGCACAATATTGTGTTATCATAGCTGTTTTCCTAGACATTGCTGCTTGGGAGGAGAGAGATTAGGATGGAAATACACAGGCTTGGAAATGTTGGGCCAGCTCCTTGGGGAGAGCATGGGGAGTGACAAGAGTAAAAGTGAATTGAGGAGTGCCTTTCACAGGTGGAGAAGGAATGGGGAGCCAGGGGGCAAAGTCTGGAGGCGGAGAGTGAGAAAGTTCAAGGGTGAGGGTCCACAGAGTAAAATATAGCAGAGTCTGCTGGTTCAGTTAGATCTGGACGTTGACATTGGATGGGGCAGCTGTGCCTGAGACAGTTGACAGAACCACACAAGGAAACCAGTGCTCAGAACAGTAAGTGTCTGATCCACAGCCAAGCTGTGATGAGAACCTGGAAGTGGTCTTCCTTCTGGAGTTTTCTACGTAATCTCCTCCATATCCGTGAGAGACTGGCTCCTCTGATATGACTTGTTCGCAGTACCCCATTATGTCAGCCACACGTTCTCATTTTTTATAGTTAAAAAATTTCTCATCTCTTTAGTCTTTTATTAGGTATATATCATGAACGGAATAAAATGTTTTGTGCACACTAAGCTACTTATTTACAATTTTGAACTATGGTGCAACACTTAAAAATTTAAAACATAAAAACATAAATCTGATTTCCATGAAGTGATCATCTGAAGACTCATGACAACAACCTGTCTGACCATGATACATGAACTTGCCTTTATCTGAGAAACATTAGTGTCTTATTTATTTGGTTCTATGCTACCTTTGATTTGACCAGATAGCACATTTTGTTGAGCTTCTTGGTAAAGAGAGGAAATGTATGGTGTGTGTATTAGTTTGCTAGTGCCGTTACAACAGACTGGTACAACCAAGTACCACAGACTGGAGGGCTTTAACGAGAGAAGTTTATTGCCTCATATTTCTGGAGACTAGGACTCCGAGGTCAAGGTGTTGGCAGGGTTAGTTCCTTTGGAGGGCTGTGAAGGAGAGTCTGTTCATGCCTCACGCCTGGTTGCTTGTGGTTCACTGGCAATATTTGATTGTCTTTGGCTTGGTATTCCTTTGGTATCATCCTGGTCTCTACCTTCATGTTCACATGGCCTTTTTCCTGCGCACCTGTGTTCAAATTGCCCTTTTTTTATAAGGATACCAGCTGTATTGAATTAGGGCCCGCCCTATTCCAGTATGATCTCACCTTATTTAATTACATCTGCAATGATCTTATTTCCAAATAAAGTCGCATTCTGAAGTAGCGGGAGTGAGATTTTTAACATACACATTTTGGGGGACATAGTTCAACGTGTCACAAACTATAGCATAGTAAAATACTCTGACACTCAGGGAATCTGTCTTCAGCATCCATACTACAAGTGTTGAACTTTATATTACACTTCATGAAAAATGACATTTGAGTCATTTAAATTTAAATCTGTAAATTAATTAGCCAAGTCAGATAACATGGGAACAGAGAAAGGACCCAATTAAGGTAAGAGGGACGGCAAGAAAGAGGAAATAGAAGATAAAATGGCAAAGATAAAGAAAACACAAAGAAGAAACAGAAATGATAGTTATTTTGGGAGCATGTTTCAAATGGAATTTTCTGGGTGCAGAAAATCTATGAAGCGTCCCCAATACTTGATTGTAAACAAGACCAAATAGGCCAGTATTTATGATATGGTGAATTCTTAGCATTCATGGCATCAACCCTACCCTTAATAAACAAGAAGAGCAAAGGTGAAGCTATCGGTTGTTGGATGTTTCAGTTTGTAGTCCGAGACTTGTCGCTTTCCTTGGGCGGCAGCCTTTACCAACAGGACAGGCCCCTCACAGTGTGGCCCAGCCTGCAAGCCTGCCTGAGCCCAGCTCAGGGGTCACCTTTCCACAGGTCCTGCTCTCTGGGGGTCCGCAGCATGTTCCCTTAAAGACCAGGGGGTCACTTAGAGGACAGCCTGACCACATGGACATGAGGTCAAAATATCTCATTCGGTGTTAAAATGGAGGTGATTTTTCCAGCCATCCCCTCTCATAGACTAGAAATCCCCAGTTGTCAGTGATTCTTTCCTTGTTTATATTTAGTGACAGACATCAGAAGGCATAAAAATACATGATAAATGGTGTTTAGTTGAGCAAGCTGGATTTGCAGACTGTACTACCTGCTGATAACCACATCTGCTGTGTGGTGTGTGCCTTGAATATCTACTCCCTGAGAGACTTGGAAATAGGGAGGATGGCTTTGTTGGGGAAAAGCAGCTGATTCACAGACAGAAAAAGGAAAAACAAATGCACAGTTCTGGTTTCTTAAATAAAGTGCCAGCCATTTAGCTCATTATTTCGTATTTACTGATGGTTCTGCTCAAAGAGATTTTAGGGCTGCTCCTTCCAGTTCTTCTAATAGCCACACCAACATCAACCCCTTTACAGGAAGACTCTAATGTCGAGCCGCCTCATTTGCCCAGCTTTGGACTGGAGCCAGAGCACGGTGCTTCTTTCTTCAGACCAGGGGCCTCACGGAACCACACTCCCTTCCTCCAGATGTGTTTCAGGGGTAGATAAAGCGTATGTGTGCTTTATTGCACTGTGACTGTTTTTTAAAATCTAAGTCCATGGTTGTAGAATATGGTGTTATGGAGGCGCCTCATTCATAGATGGTCTAGTGTATTTTTATAATTCATATTTCATACACTAGTCACATAAAAACTCAGTATTTGGAGCTTTGAACTCCTGTATCCTTTACATTTTCATTAAAAAATACCTCACATTTTTCTCTTGTCACCCATTTTTGTTTTTCAAAGTTTCTCTATTTTATATGATGACAGTTCCAGAATTAAAATAAAGGCTTTTGCACACATTGTTTCTTTTAGAAACAAGTCATATACTATTAGGCCATTGTTGATAAGAAGAAATTTATATTATTAAATTACAGTTTGTTTCAAGTCAGTTTTAATGCCATAACTTCTAAAATGTAGAGTCTTTCAAACAAATATTTGAGCACCTACACTCCGCTGAACAAGAATATAACAATAATGGTATTCTGTTATATATTTGCCTGTGTTATAAAATGTTCATTCCTATCAGTAACTTATAACTGAAAACCAGAAACAATATGTTTCATTTTAAGAAAAAACTCATTTATTAAAATGTAGAACAGTCAGCCCTGGCGGGGTGCCTCAGTTGCTTGGAGCATTGTCCTGTAGCTGAAAGGCTGCCAGCTCAGTTCCTGTCAGGGCACATACCTAGGTCGCGGGTTCGATCCCCAATTTGGGCATGTGCAGTCCCTGGTCTGGACGTGTATGGGAGACAACCAGTTAATGCTTATTCCTTGCATTGATGTTTCTCTCTCTCTCCTTTCCTTTCTCTCTGAAAGACATGGAAAAAATGTCCTCAGGTGAGGGTAAAAAAAAATTAAAAGACTTAATCAAACACATTCATCAGAGATGGAGTTTTACAAAAAAAAAAGACCTTACCAAAAAATGTCTTTGGAGAGTAGATCTTTCAAGTATTAAAGATAATTACTTCATCCTGCAAATCTTGATTTAGCATCTGCTGTGACCTAGACACTTCATGTACCAGGAGTGGGCATGGAGAAGGGGAAGGCAGCAGGGAACTGTGGAAGCTGTGGCCAGTTAGAATCAGTCAGAAATGAAGCTAATACGTTTCTAAAATTATCATGTGTGGAACAGTGTGAAAGTAGAGCTGATGATTAGAATTCACCTTACACAGCCTTTCAGGAACACATCCATAGAATAATGATGAGTACTGTGTAACAATTCGGGGAACCAGAGTGTGCACATACATGAAAGGTAGTGATTCTTTCTACGTCATGAACAGGAAAGTTGACCCAGAGGCATAAAATGACTACTCCAGAAAGTGATGTATCTTCTAAAAGTGCTCAGATTTCTCCTTATAACAATTGCAGCAATAGTGATTTCACATCTGTTAGTCAGCCTGTTTTAATCTGCAAAAGGTGAAGTGTTTGACAGTTCCTTGTTCTCACAGACAGATTAGCTGCGTGGAGTTTAACCTTTAGATGTGCTTAAGCACCCACACTTTACATTTTTTTTTGTATAAAACCACCTAAACAGAAACAGTCTGATAACTTGTAACTAGGAATACAGAAATCCGACAGACGTTTTTTTACTTGATATAAATTGCTCCCATTACCTCCTTTTGTCCTTTTTGTCTAGGGGTATTTTAACACTCACCCTAGTGTCTAGAAGCAACTTTACAATTAAAGAATTGAAGCCATTTGCAGTGATATAAATTTCAGAACAGGACAGTTCTTCCACTTGAATACATTGCAGGATTTTAAATAACTAAGTGTGACTGCTTGCTACAGGGAAGAAGAGAAATGGAGCCTTTTATCTTTACCTGAGAATGTGGGGATAAATATGAGTTTTAAACTCCTTATTTGTAGACCATTTATATCTTGAGCTTCTAATTGTTGCAAAAGAACCGAACTTCTCAGTTATATAGTACACAGTCAACTTTTAAATGCAACTCTGTGTTAAATTAATTTTAAGGTAATATGCACATAGATAGGGCATTTTATTAAACTAATGCAAATGATATTACATCGGATTCTCTCCATGTTGCCTGAAGAACATACAATGAGAAAACAGACAAGAAAATAAGAGATGGCCAAGTGTGAAGTTGACATAAGCCAGCCTGTCTTCATTTTTAATCAATGAAGGCGCTCAGGCTTGAACACATGCTGCAGAGAACACATTTTTAAGGGACTATGAGTGTTTACTAGATAGAGGCACCATGCTAAGCATTTAACATATTGTCTTATTTAAATATCTATATGATTCATTGAGATAAAAGCTATCGTTAACTATTTTTCAAATGAAGATGTAGGCTAGAAAAGTTTACTATAGGTCCCCAAATTGGTCTGTCCGAAAGTCACGTGAGAGCTTTTTATTGATCTATTTACTTTCTATCCTCACTGGAGGGCATTTTTTTTATTGCTTTTAAAGAGAGGAGGGGAGAAAGAGAAACGTGGATGAAAGAGAAACATCAGTTGGTTGCCTCCGGTACACGCCCAGACCGGGGATTAAACCCACAACCCAGGTGTGTGCCCTGCCCTGGAATTGCACCCGAATCCTTTCAGTTATGGGATGATGCTCCAATCAACTGAGCCACACCGGCCAGGGTTCTGTGGGTGCTTGTTAAAAACAGAGGTTCTTAGAGCAACTTCTGCAGAGTAGGATTTAGAAGTTCTAGAATATGAATCTAAATATCTTTATGGTTAAGTAGTTCCCCAGTTTATTCTAATAAACACCTAGGATTGGAGGCCTTACATGTTTGGAAGAGCCACCTCACGTCAGTTATGAAGCAATGACCATTATAGAGGCCTGAGCAGAGACATTTAAAACCACCACCGAATCCTGGCATTTGAAAGAGTCCTAGCTTTTATTTGGTCTTACATATTTCCCAGTGTGGGCTTACCATCTCAGCGTCCTTGACTATGGGCATCTGAGCCTCTGCTGGAGGCAGGTCAGAGATGAGGCTCCAATTTTCCCAGACAGCCCTTGCTGTGGCTGAGCAGTTCTGATTACTAGTGAGCTGTTCTCCACTCTGGACGTGTGTATTCCTGCCTGTCACTCACTACTTTTACCCTCTGGAGCTATTAAGAATAAATCCAGCCCTTCTTTTGCACGACAGCCTTCGTGGTATTCAAAGAAGTCAGCTTTTTCCTACAGCAGCTTTCCTCCTCTAGGCTAATTGTGTCAGGTGCCAAGTTTGAATCCCCTCCCTGAAGAAATCCCATGGCAGCCTACACAGACAACCGTGACACCAACCGCAGAATCCCCCAGCTCACCAGGAAGCACGTGCTCTGGCTAGTTCTCTCCAGTGTCCTATCACGTTGTAGCCTTCTAGAGTCCCAAGTAATTTTCCTTTTCTTCTTTATTGCTTAGCTCTCTATCAGAATTAGGACACCTGGTCATTATCTATAACACAAATCTAGAGTTTGTTTGTCAACAGAGAACGGGAGCCTGGGGCTTTAAAAGAGAAGTTAGCTGTGCTCAGTTCTGCAGTTGGCGACCCTGCGGTCTGCAGCAGGGCAAGGCCGACCTTTGCAGGGGAGGAGCAGGCTGCCCCTCGACAGCTCCTGCACTGTAGTAAAAGCAAACATATTTTCCTCCTATATTGAACCCTTCAGCCCTTTGTGTTTAAACTATTTCCCATCTTGTTTGAACTATTTTTTTCTGGAACAAACATTTATTGTAGGCAGTGTAAATAACAGCTGACACTGTTTGTGTTGACTTTTCTATGACTCTTCTGGGCTGTTATTTAGTTAGCAGAGAGTTTGGAGACCTGAATTCATGTCTCTACTTTGCCACCAATTTATAACTTAGACAAGTCTTTTGATCTTCTGGGCCAAAGTTTTTTTTGTGGAATAGGGTTAATGAGTACCTTTGCCCTACCTTGTGGAGTAAAGGATGCTGAACATTGGCTACCCAGAGTCTTGAGAGTCCAGAGGAATGGGTTATATAAAACAATGCAACACTATTATGAATATTTAATTACCATTATTAGTAATGCCACTGTCAGCTTCTCAGTGGAAGTTAGACTCTTTCTAACATGTTATGTAGTTTTTAATTTTGCTCTTACTGTTAGCTTAAGACAGGATAGAGTTATCAAAAATATTTACTAGAAAATTCTGACCTTTCAGGGAACAGACTGATCACTCGGAGACAACTCTCTTAATTGTTGTCAGATGAGTGGGGAGAGTGGTGTGTGTGTGTGTGTGTGTGCACACGTGTGCACTCACTTGCCTTTGTGCGCTGGCTGCATTTGTCCTCAAGAAGGACCCAGATAAAAGATGCTTTCCCCTTTAGATTATCCAGATCTTTCCTGGGCAGTAGATTGGACTAGAAGAAGTACAATTTGTATATCTCCTTAGGAGAGGGCGTTTGGGGTTGTTTGTCTGGCCTTTTGAATAACACATTTTGTTAGCAAGTGAAGGTGTGAGCAGATCTTCAAGTTTATGAGAGGGAAAATAGTTATGGATTTGATGGTTTAGATGGAGAAACAAGTCAGTGAATTGGAGTTCCCTGGGGATCGTGGGCAGCATTCCCTTTGGGGCATATCATTGGACTGGAAGGTCTCAGTAAACGTGATTTCTTTTCCAGTTTCCTTTTGTAGAAGCTCTCAGATTATTGTCAGGTTTCCTAAACATTTGTCCCATGTTCCCAAGTAAAAGGCCATTAGTGGGCAACATTTCCTGTACCTCTCCTTGCAGAGGTGCTGTGAGGGTTAGTTAACTGGGTTATTAGCAGTTGCTTTGAAAATTCAAAGGTACTTCAGAAATGATAAACATTGTTTGGCTCTTATTTGGAGTTACTAGAAAAGATACCTCATTTCTTTTAAGTAATGTAAAGAAGATGGAAGAGAGAATGTTTTTCTTCTTGTAGTGACACTAACTACTTTGTGATGTACTTCTTTGGTCATATTATCATGCAGTCTTTATCAGGGAAGAAATAAATAGAACCTTACTGGGTTTGCCAGAACCTTAATACTCCAGACCATTACAAACACATTAAACTGTAATCGGCATCTAGTAGCTGTGTGTCTATAATGTGCCAATTAGAATATTTAATTTGCAATAAAAGAGGAGTTAATAAAACATCTAAGAAATGGAAAATCAGATTAGAAGTGGCGTGTTGGCCCCTATTCAAGTGTCATGGGACAGGAAAGGATGTGGAAAGCTCGACCAGCTCACTTGCCGCTGGCTCATTCATTACTGAGTATCTGTAGATGTTCGGCCATCACCCCCTTCCTCCCAAGTCGTCCGCCCTCAGTTCTATTCAGTGCCATCTCAGTGTTTAGTGACATGGAAGTTTTGGAAGTCAACTTCAAAATAAACCAAAAAATGTATTAGAACTACAATTTATTGATTGCTTGCTGGCCTATTTGCTTGTAAGATAAATGGTAGGATTGTAGATGTTCTTTCTTCCCCTCAAAAGTCACTTCCCCCCTAAATACCTGGAGTTTGGCTTAAAAAAAATTAATCACAATTGAACTGCTGTTCAGCAACTTGAACTACAAATGTGCTTCTTGGCAATTCCATCACTGTCTAATTGCCTTCTTCATTTCTTGTTTAACTGGTGTGTATTATAATCACTGATTTATAAGTGTGAGCTGTAATAATGTCAGCTGTCCGCTGGCATGATTGGAAAACTTAGGAAATGAAGTTAATTTTCTATTTTCTTTTCTTAGAAACTCCTTTATACTTAATTTAAGCAGATAAGTGACATCAAAGTGCAAGCCACTAGAAGACAATGCATTGAGAAAATACTGATTGATAAACTTATGCTCATCTAATTTTGTTTTCTTAAAAAGATTCTAATATACCTTTTGAGAATAGATTTTTGACCTAAAGAAAAAAATACTTTAGGGTAGGTGGATAAGATGCCAGAAAAAAGAAAATCCAAGGGCTCTGACTATATGTTTTTCTCTCTTCAATAAGTTATTTTAATATTGATCTTGGAATTCATGTTTTAGTCATGGTTGTCTGTTGTGGAAAATATTATTTAGCTTAATAGTTTTAATTAAAATAAATGTTTGTGTTTTAAGCAAAACAGTTTATGTTGTGATACCAGCAACATTTTATGCATCTCTTTCTTTGGCGGATTTCCTTGTAGAGATAATAATCTTTCAGGCTGTTTTCCATAAATATGCATATCATCTTCGTGTTCCTGTTTAATGCGTGCAGGAGTAAGAAGCCCTGAATTTGATTAACTTTATTAACCATAAATAATGAAGTGTACTCTTTTATGTTAACCCTTGTTTTATTGTGTATCAGCCTTTAGACATTTGGCTATCTGGACAAGCAATCATTTATATCCTTTTAAAAAATATTTATTGCTTCTTTGACTAATTGCTTCTTATACGACTTAAAGCCTTGTGCAGTGGTACCATTTGTTAAAACACAGCCAGAAGCAGGCAGAGCAATGTCATTTTTCAAAAATTTAGTGTCATTTTTATAGACAAATAACACTTGTAAATGATGGATAACAGCTAGCAGCATGCTGCACGGTATAAAATGTGCATGAATTATATTTTCTGGGAGTTAGAAGGTTAACTTGTCTATAAACTAATTGAAGGGCTTTATGGTAAATGCGAAATGCTGTGTGCACATTATCGGCAAGACTGAAACCAGCTGAAAAAGGGATTTTCCTTCCCTGGGGTATTATTCATTATCTCATCCTCTTTTCTGGCTAGCTGCTGTATAAGGAGAGCATCTAATCATGGTGCATCTATAGGATTTATAAAGGAGCGCAGTGGAGAGGCTTTCCCCGAGTCTGCAGATTAGAGAGCGTGCACATTAGAAAAGGGAATGGAGGTGAGTGTCGGCATGGAAATTATCACTGCATAATGGTATTTTGGGGTATTGACACAGGCCATGTTTTCCAGGCCCTGTGGTTCCTGGCCCTGGGAAAGCAAATGCTGGGAGAAGTTCTTGGTTTCTTCAGCAGCTGGCAAATAGAAGTAATAGGAACGTATCATACTTGATTGAGGAAGGGTAACTCACAGTTCTCTGTTTATACCCTTTTACACTGTACACTTGTGTTCAGTTGAAAACACACAGTCTCAACTTAGTAGCGATTGGAAAGGTCAATCAAGCATGTTAATGCAAACTTCAGAAACTTCACTCATTTCAAAGGTAAGACTTTCCCTGCTCACCCCAGGTCTGGTTGTAGGCTCCCATCCTGATTCTAGGGAGGGAGGTGTGTTTGGTGTCCGTTTCATTTCCCCTCTGCCTTCTGACTGCGCTTTCCCATTGGGGTTGTTTTTGGGAAGAAAAGAAGTTGAAGAAAGGGAGGTAATTGTAAGAAACAGAGAGGATTTCGTACTTGACTGGTCTGATCATAAGCTGGCTTTCGTGTTCTGTGCTTAGCTGCTGTTTGACATCTCTTTATCTTTGGTGCTTTTGTTTTATTATACCAAGTCTAGGTTGGATTTCGTTTTATTTACCCTAATTAGTGTATCCATTCACCTCTGGGGAAGTTTGAAGTTATTATCTCTTTAAATATTTCCTTCCTGCCGTTTTTTCTATTCTTCATTTCTGGGACTGCAGTTAGACTTCCTTTAGACCTTCTCACTGTGTTCTGCACCTGGGTTAACATCTCTTCTCTGTTCTTCATCTCCATGTCACTCTTGTACTGCTTTTTAGATGATTTCTTCTGTTCTGCCTTCCAGCTTATTAATTTTCTTTTCAGCTTTGACTAATATGTTGTATAATCTTGCTAGTGAATTTTTTTATTTTGATAACTGTAATTTTTAAAGAATTTTTATTTGGTTCTTCCTAAATTGGCTGGTCATTTTAAAAACTTGTGGTAAAATACACAGCACACCAAATGGACCACCTTACCATGGCTAGGTCTGCAGTTGCTAGCATTGTGCAGTCAACCTCCAGAACTCTCTTCACCTTGCAGAGCTGAAGCTGCCTGGTCATTTTTGACAGTCCCTTGTTGCTTGCTTACTTTTGTGATTCTGTCTCTTAATTCTTTAATATGTCATACGTCTGTAGTTATTTTATTTTTTAAAGATTTTATTTATTTGTTTATCGCTGGGGAGAGGGGAATGGAGGAAGAAAGAGAGAGAAACATCAGTGTGTGAGAGAAACATCTCTCCGTTGCTTCTCACACACCCCTGACTGGTGGCCTGCCACTCAGGCACGTGCCCTGACTGGGAATACTAACCGGCAACCTTTCGGTTTGCGGGATGATGCTCAGCTCACTGAGCCGCACCAGTCAGGGCTGTGTGCAGTTATTTTATAGTCTGTATCTGGTAGTTGGAACAGTTGAAGTCCATGATAATCTAAATCTGTTATTTGTTATTTCTCTTGATGCTTACACATGGTGTTTTATTTTCATGTGTATTTAGTAAGCCTTGATCACTATATTTGATTGATCTGAATTTGTAAAAAAAAAAAAAAAAGCCTTGGGAGCTAAATGAAGGATGCTTTCCTAGGAGAGTATTTGCTTTGTTTTAGGCAAGCATCCTTGGGGTGCTGCTGTCCTGACACCGTTTCACCCCCATCCAGGTGCCCCAGTGTAACCCGGGGGTTTTAGTGTAGTTCTCCCACCTGACTACATTCGTAAGGCCCTTCCGCAGACCACGGTGGAAGCAATGCTGCCCCATTTCACTATATTTAAGGTAATGAAATGGACTAAATTCCATTGTCCTGCAACATGAATTAACAAATATTCAATATATAAACTCATTTTGCAATAATACATATTCAATATGTAGATATATTCTGTAATAATAGATATTCAACAAAAGCTAAAAACATAAACGTATAATTAATACTAAATTCACAGTTTTTTCAAAATAAAGAAAGGGAAGGAAAGAAAGAGAAAGAAAAGGAAAGAAAGAAAAAAGCACTGTCTCTCACAGAACCATAGAATCCTCCCCTTTTGGGGTCCTGTCACCCAGGGTTTTGTGTTTGTTTGCTTTTTCTTTTGTGCCCCTTGGTGATTTTTCTTTCATTTTCTGAGCCCAACAAAACAATAGTAATTGTTTTTATTCAGGGTCTGACTGTTTTGCTGGTAGTTACCCACCACCCCACTCCAGGCATTTAGTCTGCCATGCTAAGCCTTGGCTGATTTTTAAGCAGCTCACAGTTTTGACTCCTGTGCTGAGCTCTCCAGCTTCAGCTCACTTGCTGGGGCAGTTTTTCCATCAGACGCACCCAGGCTTTTGATTTTCCAGAGGTCTGCTCTCTAGCCCCTGTTGGGGGCATCTCATTTCCCAGAAGTCGTCTCTTGAGCAGGATGAGCTCTGGCCAGCATTCCCACCATCAGCACTACATCTGGCTCCCCAGACCGAGTAACCTTTGTTCCACGTTGGAGTGGGTACTTGGGTGCAGGTACCTCCTGGTGCAATTTTAGCAAGCCTGTAGCCCTCTCAGGGTGTGGCAGCTGGCAGTCCAGGATGCCTCCCAAGTTCTAGGGAAGCCATCATAAATGCTGTTTTTCTACTTTGGAGCCTGTCTCCCTAGACTTGAAGTGGGAGTAGGCACCCCAGCCCTATCGTGCCACCCCTGACCCATTGGTGGTGGTGGTGGTGGTGGTGGTAATCACAACACAGCTTCTTTTCCTCAAAGAAATACAAAATTCTCTCCTGACCTCCTTTTCAATCAGAGTGGATAAAGATTATGGTCACAAAGTTGTTTATGACATGTTGATTTTTTAAAGTTCCTTTAAAAAGCCTGACACCTTGGAAGTTTCTATCTGTTGTGGATTGGTAGCTCATTCGAAGCTTCCAGTTTAGTATTTGTCCATGCAAACATGTACAGCATGTGCCACCTCCTCCATGCACAGGATGATTTTCTCCTTCCTCTGACCTCCTGCTGTTCGTTACCTATCTCGTAGAGTGGAGTGGATTCTCTACTTTCTGTGGAAGCCAGTCGATTCACTTTTGTACCACCTTGTAGAAAGTGCGTCTTGCCCGCCGTGAGCTCCAGAACCACCACAGGGTCAGTGTAAACAGGGCTGGGCAGTCCACTCTCATTTGGCGTGTTTCACTTTTTAAAATGTCATGCCAGATTAACTCCATTAAAAATCAGATTATGTTTATATAGCTACCCACATCCCCAGAAGTGGAGCTTAACTCCCCACTGCTGGGATGGGAGCTGCATTGTGTGACTTCCTTCTGAAGAGCAGAGTGTGGCAGGGGAGAAAGTAACTGGGGGAGAAACCTGGCAAACGCTTCCTCAGCCAGGTGATCAGGTTTAATACCAAGTCCCTCCGACAGGATGCACCTGTGGTAAGATGTGAATGGCACTTCACCTCTCCAGCCTTCTAAAAACCTGTCATCTCAGTCTCCGGAGGAAAAAAAAAAAGCAATAAAACCCAAATCTGGGGACATTCTACAAAATGCTGTAGTAAAACCAAGGAAAGTGAGAAATTGTCATAGGTGAGAGGAGGTGAAGGAGCCTTTACTACAAACTGTCGTGGGATGGGCTCCTAGAACAGAAGCAGAACAAAAAAAGGTGTGAAGTCCAAAGAAAGTGTGGCATTTAGTTAATAGTAGTGTGCCAGCATCGGCTTCTTAGTTGTGACAGGTACACGTAGTAACGTAAGATGCTAACAGTAGGGTAAATTGGGTGATAGGATATACTCGTATAGGGATTCTCTGCCCCATCTTTTCAATTTTCCTGCATATCTAAAACTGTTGTAAAATAAAAAAGGTTGTTTCAATTAAAAATGTCAAACACAGTGAAATAAAGTAGATATTTAATTAATTTCCATAATCGTGTGGAGAAACATATATGAGGTGTTATCTGTATTTCGACAATACCTTAGACCGGCTAGAAGGTGAGATGAAGTCTGTTGCACAGGTAGGTATCACAGTTAAATAAGCTGCAATTAGTATGGTGGTTAAGGGCATAGCTTTGGAGCCCAACTGACTGGGTCTGGAGCCCAATTTCATTCCTCCTAGCGCTGTGACTTTAGGCGAGTTAACATTCCCGTGTCTCATTATCCCCATTTGCAAAATTACTGTCCCATATTGGGTGGTTGTGAGAACTAGTGAGATAACACACATAAAGCTCACCTGCCATATACCACATCCCTGTGTTAGAACCAGGTGGTTGGTTCCCTCTACTTTCCCAACATTTTTACTCCCTATACTGTAAGGCTGACAGGTTGGTGGATAACAAACACTGTTGCAGGCAGATTAATAGGACATTATCTGTTCTAAGAGGCCTTGAAATGATCAAGGACAGAGAGTGTGTTTCCCACGTTGTGCAGTAATAACATTGTCACTTGTGCCTCTTGGACCCTTAGGGCGCTCTCTAAATGTTAACGAATGGGTCACATGAATACACTTAGTCATATATGTTTTGTGTTTGTGGTTTTACAGAACGTAATGTATTTATGATCTTAGAGAAACTCATCATGTGATTGGGATCGTAAAGCTGTTGTGTGGATGCTGCTGTGTTAGCAGATAAGTTTTTGTTGTCCATTTTCACAGGCACCTGCAAGGCACCAGTGCCAGATCCTGGGCCGTCTTCCTCTGGTCCCCACATCTGGCTTCTTGGCTGACCCTCCAGCCAGGTGGGAGTGTTGATGTGGCCTCTGGGTCAAAATTAGCCCTCTTTTCCTCATCGCCCTTTTGTTAACTTGCTTTGGATTAGAAACGAGGACATGGCATTTTCTTTTTTATAAAAATAGATGTATTCAGATATAATTCACATAGCATATAATTAATCTATAATAAAGTATACAGGGATTCACAGACTTGTGCAACCTTCACTACAGTCAGTTTTGAAACATCTTCGTGGCCCTACAAAGTATCCCTTTACCCTTTACCTGTCACCTCCCAGTTCCTCACCATCCATAGCCCTTGAAAACCACAAATCTGCTTCCTGTTACTAGAGATTTTCCTATTCTGACATTCTTATAAATGGAATCATGTAATATGTGGCCTTATGTGTTAGCCTTATTTTTCTTAGCATAACATTTTTGGGGTTTCTCTATGTACTTAATTCCTTTTTTTAAGGTTTTATTTATTTATATTTAGAGAGAGGGGAAGGGAGGGAGAAAGAGAGAGAGAAACAGCAACATGCGGTTGCCTCTCACGTGGCCCCCACTGGGGACCTGGCCCAAAACCCAGGCATGTGCCCTGACTGGGAATCAAACTGGCGACTGAGCTATACCACTGAGCTATACCAGCCAAGGCCTTAATTCCTTTTTATTGCTGAGTAGTAAGTAATCCATTGAATGTATAGGTGAAATTTATCAGTTCATCAGCTGGTGAACCTATTTGTTTTCACTTTTTGGTTATTATAGTAATGCTGCTTTGAACATTTGTGTATAGGTTTTTCTGTGGATATGTATTTTTAATTTTCTTGGGTTTATAACTTGGAGTGGAATTGCTGGTTCATAGGTTGTAACTCTGTCTTAAACTGGCTGAGGAACTGCCAGACTGTTTTCCAAAGTGTCTGCCTCACTGTGTGTCCCTACCTGTAGCATATTAGTGTTCTGATTTCTCACGTGGTTGCTAACACTTGTCTTTTAGATTATAGGCATTCTAGTGCTTGTGAAGTGGTATCTTGTGGATTAGATTGGCATTTCCTTAATGTCTAATAATGTTGAGCACCTTTGTTATGGGTTTATGGGCAGTTTGTGTAACTTCTATAGACAAATGTCTATTCAGATTCTTTGCCCATTTTTAGATATGCTGTTTTTATTTTTATCATTGAGTTTTAAGAATTCTTTACAATTGTAAGTATTCGTCTCTTATCAGATATATGATTTGCAAATATTTTCTCCCATGTGTCTTTGTATTTCTCCATGATATGCTTTGAAACATAAAATGTTTTAATGTCAATGAAATACACTTTATTTTGTTGTTGTTGTACTTTTGGTGTCCTATTTGAGAATGCTTTGCTAATTAAGGTCTTGAAGATTTACTCCTATGTTTTGTAAGATTTTTATAGTTTCAGCTCTTAGATTTAGGTCTGTGATCTATTTTGAGTTAATTTTTGTGTGTGGTATGAGGAAGGAAATCTCTTGCTTTCCTTCCTAAGAGAGCTTAGGAAGTCTGCTTGGATTCCTCCAGACTTCCCTTGTGTCTTTTCCCTTATGATCCAGATTTGTATCCTTACTTAATAGCTATAATAAATCTTAGTTATTAGTATAAATATTTGTGGAGTGTGTGTCCTTTCAGCAGATACTTGAGTACGGCGGTGATCTTAGGGCTCCCTAACACAGGGTCCAATCTCATCCATGGGACTATCCAGTTGTCCTATCGTCTTTTGTTGAAAGAGGACGTACGGTTTCAAAGAGAAATGTGACTCCGGAAAGCTTAGGAACACCAAATGTCTTACACATGTAGCGAGTATGTGGACTAGGATAGGAACCCATCTTAGTTCAGGCTATCATAACAAAAATACCGTAGACTCGGCGCCTTAAACAACAGACACTCAGCCCCCACAGTTCTGAAGGCTGGGATGTTCAAGATCAGGTGCCAGCTGATTCCTCTTTCTGGTTTGTAGAAGAATGACTTTTTGCTACATTCTCTCATGGTGGAGAGAAAGAAGGCTCTGGTTTACTTCTCTTCTTATAGGGGCATTAATCCCTTCAGAGGAGCCCACCCTCTTGCCCTCATCTAAACCTTTTTACGTCCCAAAGGCCCAACTGCACATACCATCACACTGGGGGTTAGAGTTTTAATGTGCAAAGTTTAGGGCACACAGACATTCAGTCTGTTTAAGAGAACCCTGTATTTTAAATTTAGGACCAACTCTGGGCCACCTTATATTTACTCACTTTTTCTCTGGATGGGACGTATCAAAATGGTACTTTCCTTGTACTTGCTGTCTGTATACCTCATTGTAATCATGTGCTTCAAGCTACCAGCCTTGTGTATATGATGTGTGCCTTGTGTAAAAATCAACCTTGGATATCTGGCTTTGATTATCCAAAATTACTGCTTAAAAGGTCTGCTATCCATTTAATGAAAAGGCGTATACATTTCTTTAAAACTATATGTAAATCTTACTGTCTTGCTTTTTTCATGGAGGCCTTTTATTTTTCAACTGTGTCCCAAAAAGTCTTGTAGTCTTCATAAAAAAAATAGCATGGTAACCCTGGCTGGGTGGCTCAGTTGGTTGGAGCATTGTCCTGTACACGAAAAGGTTGGGGGTTCGATTCTCAGTCAGGTCACAAACCTAGGTTATGGCTTTGATCCCTGGTCAGGGCACATGCAGGAGGCAACGAATATCTTTCTCTCAAATCAGTAAACATGTCCTTGGGTGAGGATTAAAAGGATAGCTTGGTGTATCCGAATAAGCATGAACTGTATGTGCAGAAGACCTGGATGAATGCTGTTTCTGCTACTCACAGTTATGCAGCTGGGTGACTGAGTCCTCTGAGCCTCAATTTCCAGCAGAATTGTTGAGCAGAGTAGCTGAGATGATATTTATAATATACCTAGCATATCATTTCCTGGCATATAGTAGTCATTCAATAAATAATGGTTTCTATTTTGTAGTTGGTAATTGAAACTCCAGCTATCACTCATTTTTTCTGTGTGATTTTTTTTGAATGTCCTATTTGAATATGCTTCTGGTCAGTCTTATTCTTAGAAAGTTAATGTAGTTATTCTTTTATAGATAGTATGATTTGCTCTAGCTATTTGAGAGTTGAAACCTCTCAAGTTTCAGGGTGTGCTCCCAAGGAATCAGTGATGGATAGTGGTTAATCTTGATTCCAGGAAACATAGGTGCTGAGGAATTCATGGAATATATGTTTGCATTTCTACCAGAGCAGCTCACAAATTATGTAGGTTGCAAATGCAGGTGGCTTCTTCATGAGAGGAGAAACTCCCTCTAAGTAGTCCAGCTTTCTAGTGAAGACAAAATTTCTTCAACAAGATGGGAGAGACTTTACAAATTGTGGGGAGGTAGGGTTGAGTTTAAATAAATAGGAACAGATTGTTGAGAAAAGAATGTGACAAACAGAAAAGGAAGGACAAATGGCACCTATAGAGCAGAGAGTAACAAATATTGTGATGCTGTGGAGGAGGTGGATGGAATTAATAACATTGATAATAATATTTACTGGTATTTATAATAGGTATCACTATGTGATATGTGTACTGTGCAAAATGCTTTGATTATGTATTTATTCATTTAAGAAGAACAAAGGTTCCATAGGGTAGAGTCAGGGGTTAAACAGGTTGAATAAATTATTCTAAGGTTACACAGCTAGTAAGTGACAGATCCAGAAGGTAAATCCACTGTGGCTAGAGACTTCGACAGAAATGGCTTTCCCTTTTTCTAGCGTGCACGACAGACCTGAAATCCCACTGAATCTATGAAATGCTGTCTACCCCGTTCTTCTCAGCTTTCCCTCTGGGACCAGCTGTTCAAACTGGATACTTTTCAGAGTGAAGAGGGCTCTATTAACACTTGTTTCAGGGCAAAAGATGTATACCTGACTGTCTCAGGCACACCAAAACATATGGTCACCTCTGTGTGGGAGTTTTAAAGCAAAGACATAGCCTTATTTAGAACAGATGGTGTGGTGTAAACAGGGGACATGGAGACACAGAACTGCTGGACTCCTATTTTGATTGTACCACATTTATCAGGAAAAATGACCTTAAAATTGGAAAGGATGGAGTAAATATGGTTAGGAGAAATTAAAACTCAAGATAGAAGAGATAATGAGAGCTGCTAAGAGTACATTTAGGTCTCCTGGGCACTGGGAGAACTTGCAGATGTGATTGTGGAACCACTTCAGATAATGTTTCGTGGATCAAGGAGACCAGAATGCCAGAACTTGGTAAATGATTTCACCGAACATGTCCCAGTTTCTAAGGGGGAGAAGCATAATTTAGAAGCTACAGATGGGTGAGCTTAAGTCAGTTTCTGATGAAATTCCAGAAGCAATTTTAAACAGATGTTTGTGAACATATAAAAAGGCAGCCGTGATTACTGGGAGACAGGAAGAATTCTGTAGGAACAGGTTTGTTCCTGTTTAAATGGGATCATTAGTGTGACGGAGGAAGGGAATGTCAGAGAGTGAATATTGATTTCAACAAGCCATTTGAGCGTCTTTCATGAATGGCAGGATGGAGACATGTGAGCTGGGTGATAATACAGTTTGATGAGATTATATTTGATGGTACAGCCATTTTAAAACTGGGTAATGAATGGATTAATTGACAAGTCCAGGGACCAAATATGGCCTGCCACTTGTTTTTGTAAATAAAGTTTTATTGGAATAGTCAAGACATTAATTTACATATTATCTGTGGCTGCTTTATGATACAATAGAAGGACAGCAGTTTTGAAAGAGACCATATGGCCCACACGACCTAAAATATTTGCTGTTTGGCTGTTTTACAAAAAATGTTTGCTGACCTCTGGCCAAAGGAAACACTGGTTTTCAGACCAGCTACATATTAATAGAGTCTAAGAATTAGAATCTAAGAAGTTCTCATTAATGTCCTAGCTTGTCCTTCTCCACCTTCACTAGCTGTGTAAGAATCTCTGAGGTTGAGTCTGACTTAAAAAAAAATTCCAAGGTAATTGTGCTGTGCAGTCAGGGCTAGAGACTGCTGGCCTGGAGGGAGGGTGTAATGGGGGGTGGTGCAGGGCAGGGGGCCAGGACTCATCTCGTGTTAGAGATGATAGTACATTAGCCAATCTCAGGATGATACAGGCGAGAGGAAGAGATGGTCCTCTAGGTACAGAATAAGAATTGCAGAATTTCCACCCCCCCAAGCCAAGGTAACAAAATGATGTTGATTTTAGTAATAATGCAGAGTTCTATGTGTAAGTACTCAAGGTCCTCTGCAGAAGTGTTGGGTGATGATTTACTCATGGTAATTCATGTGAAAGTGAGCTAAGAGTTACCTGCAGACTCAAGATTAGCCAACATTATACCATAACCAGGAGAACCAAACTGAAACAAAACTAACAGTAATATTCGTGGCAGTCTCAGACTACATTAACATAATTATAATGAAACCCAAAGATAAAAGTTTCACTGTACTCTGTTTAGGTGAGCTCACATCTGTTAGATTTAAGCTCCTGACTGCTGAGAAGATGGCTAATTTGGCTTTGGATTCTCACCAAGTACCACCCATTTTATGTTATGTTATGTTATGTTATGTTATGTTATGTTATGTTATGTTATGTTATGTTATGTTATTTTTACTCTGTTCTACTCTACTCTTTTTTTATTCTCACTCGAGGGCATGTTTATTGACTTTTTTAGAGAGAGGGTGAGGGAAAGAGCAAGAAAAGAAGAGAAACATCTGATCTGTTGCCTCTCACATATGCCCTGACTAGAAACTGAACCCACAGCCCAGGCATGTGCCCTCACTGGGAATCAAACCTGCGACCTTTTGGTTTATGGGACAATGCTCCAACCAACTGAGCTACACGGTCCAAGACT